>PVKB01002820.1:229974-247506 GCA_004027205.1 Ctenodactylus gundi
AAAAAAAAAAAAAAAAAAAAAAAAAAAAAAAAAAAAAAAAAAAAAAAAAAAAAAAAAAAAAAAAAAAAAAAAAAAAAAAAAAAAAAAAAAAAAAAAAAGAGAAAAACAGAAAACTAAAGGGAAGTTACATCAACAACTTACAACACTGAAAGCAGAAAACCAAAAGTTACGTTCTAATAAATGTCATTATAATTATGCATTGTGGTAATGTTAATTCAAAAACTGAAAACTTTTACCCAAAGATTCTTCAAGCTCCCATACTTCCATTCATGTTTATCATGAAAAATTTAACAAATGAATTCAGGTTAAAGAGCAGACAGCACCCTCTTTGCCTCGTATCAGAAGCTCCTATGCCTAGTGCCTCAACTTTTCCAAGACATGTGAAATGCCACGGCTCCTAAAAGAATGCAGAACGGGCCATCAAGCCACACTTGTCTTATCTTCCTCATAAGCAGCAAAAGGACACACTCCAGCACTGACCCACTCATGGCCCAAGCCCTCAAAAGTGTGACTTGAATTTTCAGTTAAAAAAATACCATCAGCTTCATGGGATCAAGAAAGTTGCTGTTTTTCTTTTAAGTCTTCGCTATATTAAAAGCAGTCGTGGGAAAGTCCTTGTCACCTTGACAAGATACATATGTGCACAAAATGTTCAACTCCATTGCAAACCTTAAATTTTACATGTATACATATCAATAAAATGGAAAAAAATAAATTAAAATAAATAAATAAAAGCAGTTGTAGGCTTACTCAGTTGTAAGCTTACACTAGTAAATGACAGGAAATCATTTTTTTTTGAATCCTGTTATCTTCCTTCTAACTTCCATTCTTCCCCCTACACCTCATCACTACTGTTTTTAATTTGCCAGGAGTTCGGCCCTCTTTAAGTGTTAACAGTTGAACTGAGATAATCACTTTCCATGTATAATTCAAGGAAACATCTGTTCGTTGAAACCCTAGCAGTCTTAAACAACAACCCTACAATACACATCAATTTTACAGGTGATAAAACTAACAAACAGACAAGAGAAGCTGATTTGCCCAACATCATAGAGCAAATGACCAGTTCACAGTCCCAGTCTAATATTCTAATATTGAAATACAAAATCAACAGAAGGAATCAGCCATTTAGATTTAAGATGTACTGATCTGTGAGAAAACTGAAAAACAGTATTGTAATCCTAGTTTTGTTCCTAAAACATATACATACAAATGTGTATGTGTGTGCATGCACATGCACACATATACATACATAGACAGTGGATGTGGAATCTAGAATAACACCTCACTGCTATTGATATATAAAACACAGAATTTGGTGGAAGAGGAAAAATAACTTCATGAGTTTTTATAGCTGTTGAATTTTACATTGGGTATATGCTGATATAATAACTATACATTTCTTGAAAAAAAAGCTTAAGCATACAAACACATTTCATTCAGAAAAGAAGATCCCTTCTAAAATGATTTCAGTCTTCCTCTTCTATTCTTTCTCCTCTCCACCTCTTTTTCTCTTCCTTTTTCCTCTTCCACTCCCATTAATTCCCCTCCCCCAACAAAAACATACTCCCTACTTTGAAGATATCTATTTTGTAATTGGGACTGATGCTAAAATGACCTTAATTTGTCTTTGATAAGGGTTTTCTCTTAAGAACAGCAAATCTTAACTTATGTCAGAATTATTCTAATAATTAATAATAAATTGGAGTAACTTACAGCATGAGACAATGTCTCAAAAAAGTTGGAGTAATTAAGGAAAAGCCGGAAATATAAAATGCATTTAAAGACTTTTTTGGATATAGAAAAAATATAAAGAGAATTAAGCCAGGTTGTTGATGCACACCTGTAATCCCAGCACTGAGGCTGAGGCAGTAGAATCTAGAGTTCAAGGTCAACCTGGACTACACAAGACCCTGTCAAGAATGAAATAAAGAACAGATGGATGGGCATATAAGGAGTAAGAGTATCTGCAGTTTTAAAATTATTTAAATGTGTCATGTAGACAACTTTTCTTGGGGAAATAGGACATGAATATCTATTCACCCCAGACAGCACATAGAAGACAAGCTGAAGTAACAAATGCATCAAACACCCATCTGGTTAACCAATGAGTTCAAGAAATACAGACTGTTAAAATTGTTTTATTCATGCTAAGAGTAGAGTGTTCTTAGTAGGCTAAACATCCCCACTCCCACTCCACTCTAATTTTAACTATTATATATTTTCATAATATGGTATTCCTCGCAAGCTGGTAAAAACAATGATACACTTGAGCCCAGTTCTCTATGTACATTATGAATTTCAAAATTAAACATTCATAGAGAATTTATTATATAGTCGCTGTTTTAGTCTGTTTTCTGGTGCTGTGACAAAATAGGTGAAACTGAGTAATCTACAAAACCAAGTTTACTTGACTCATGATTCTGCAGGCTGGGAAGTCTCAAGTCAGGTGACCCATCTTGATGAGAGAGCCTCATGCCACAGAACTACATGATGGAAAAGCAAAAAGGGAAATAGGCCCATGCCAAAGAGACGAACATGAAGGACAGCCCCACTGTGTAACACTGGAAAAAACAAATCCACTCACAGGAGAAAGTATTAATCATTCCACACAATTTCTTTATGGTCTCATCACTTCTCAGCACTTTCATGCTGGAAACCAAATTTTGACACAGCAATTGCCAGAAGAATTTTATGCTAGTAACTGTCCCTCAAGTTTATGTTCCATAATTCAGAAATATTAAATATTTGTGATTCAAGAGTAAAAGATATTTTAATTGAGTATATTATGCTTTCTTTACTCCTTTTTTTTCCCCAATTTCCATCTCAATTTACAGAAAGCTGGTGCCCATACTTGTAATTTTACCTCAGGTATTAACACACAGATCATTTATCACTAAATTGAATGCTTATTTTGCATCTCCTTTCTTCAAAGACAATCCTGATCTTTTATCTTTCCAACTAATCCTTTGATTTTTTTTCATCCATTTTTTCACTCTCTTTTAGTGTCAGTTTCTCATGGCTTCATTCTAATAGAGCTATTCCCTTTCTTTCACAAATACTAAATTTATGAGTCTAATTTTTATCCATATCACCAGCCTTTAGTGAATTTAAGAATTTCCCCCATATTCAAAAACAATCTATCTAATGGCCTATAGCAGAGGTTCAAAACCTTGAGTATGCATTAGAGTCATCTGGAAGGCTTTAAAAAAAAAAAAGATTTCTAGGGGTTAGAGGAACAGCTCAGAGGTCAAATGCATTCCTAGCAAGCTCAGGACTCTGAGTTCATTTCCCAGACCACATAAACCAGGCATAGTAGCACATGCCTATAATCCCAGCACTTGGGAGGCTGAGTCAGGAGGACTGCTGTGTGTTCAAGGCCATCCTGGACTACATAGTGAGTTCAACACCCGCCTGGACTGCAGAGTGAGACCCTGTCTCAAAAAATATAAAAATAAAAAAATAACAGATTTCTAAACCCCACCTCAAAAGAGAATTTCTGAGTCCACAGGTCTAGAGACGAGCTCATGAATCTGCATTTCCACTAAGCTCCCAGGTGACACACCCCTTAAGTGCCATGCCTACAGGATTTGCCCCGAGATGAGCCACAGATGCCTTCATTTCAACATGCCTTAAATGTTCTCCCAGCATCTGTCTTCCTCATCCTCAAAAACCATTTTCACACAGATCAGAGAGGTAACTCTAAACCTGGTCATTTCATTCCTGTGCAGTTAACAAAGGATCCTAAACAAATTCAAAACTATTAACAGAGTCTCAGGCCTCATACGATCTAGTCCCTGCCTCCTGTATCACAGGGCTACTTCTCCCATTTTTTTAAAAACTTTTTTTCCTCAGTCACAGTAGACTCTTTCAGTTCTTAATGAAGGCCAAGTTCCTTGTTCCAGGATCTTTAAACAGGATGTTCTGCCAGAAATATTCTTTTTTCCTCCAGCTCAGGTCATCTTCCTTGGCTCCTTTCCCCCTCCAGCTCAGGAAATTCTTCTTCATCCTATATTTATTTCTTTTACCACCTTCTACAACATTACTACCAACAAAATAGTGCAATATGTAGTTCACTGTCATCACCGTCCGCCCACACACAGGCAGGCCTTAGGTCAGAGGGCACATCTATCTTGCTTTTACTCAACTGTCAGCCCTTTGCAGAGTTACTTGCATTCACATTTGTTATATTAATGATCTTAAAGTATAAAGTTATTTTGGAACATCAACAAAAAAAGCATTTCCAAGAAGGCACAAAAGCCATTTTTTTAGTATATTTTAGTTTCTACGGTAGATAAGGATACTTCATCAAACTCCACCATTTCGAAGTTTAAAAAAAGAAACAAAAGACAGAATCAAGTCTCGTAAGACATACAGATACATTATTATTTATACTGAAGATAACCCTGGCATTCAAAAGCTATTCACTTACATATACAATGCAACTTAAGATCATTTTTGTAAAAAGATTTAATGTACATATAAGCTTACATAAAAGAGTAAGCTCATATAGGTTAGGTGCCTAAAATTAAACTGAGGCACAGATAGTCATACATTACATAACACTAATATGACCAATAATTTTATGGTTATTTTTAAACCTCTACATGTTTGGTAGATTCCAACCTTCTTTAAAATGAAAGAATAATTTATTCACCAAGTTTTTCTCTAATGTGTAGTGCCAAACTACTGGAACACTGACCTGAGTGAGAAAGAGAACTAACAAAATTTATCTGAGGATGTAACTTTCATATAGCAGAATTTACACGAACATAAAGGTGACATCTATTCAAAATAACCACTTATAGATAATATTTCAAGTTGCCACTGCACAGGATAATCTTGGAATTTCTTTTTTCTAAGCATTTTCTTAGCTACATTATAAATGACACACAAAGAGGTTCCATCCCTTTGGTCATTGCTTATTTTTACCTAAATATGACACTACTCATGTTGTTCCCTGACTGAGGGATGAAACTTGGATCGAAATGACTTCTTTTTCTTTCAAATATCAAATCCTCCATCAAAAGATATAATTTGTCACTAAACAAATACACATTAAAAGAATGAAGTTAAAGGTCCTAGAGAAAAGTCAAAACAAAGCTCCAAAAATGTTTTCTTGAGCAAGAATGACATTGAATACACAGATCATGTCAATTAACTTATAATATATTCAAAAGCTGTAAAGTTTCTACTTTAGGCATAACCCATGGGCCTCATACCAACCTATGGTTTTTCTGACAGACTGACAGATGCTACAAAGCAAAAGCATATTTATTATATAAATTACAGGTTAATAATTGAAGTAAAGTTTAAGAGTAAAACTTCTTAGTCAAATATAACAACATGGCTTGGACGCAGTATGATATACCAAAAAGAACATAGCAATAGAATAAAATAGGCCAGAGTTCAACTATTCATTTCACCCCTCAGTAGCTACATGGCTGAGCAAGTTATTTAAACATGGAATCTGCAGAAACAGAAATAACTTCATCTATAAAATAGCAATAATATTATCTATTTCAAAGCCATTTATAAGGATTATTGGCCAGGCATGGTGGAGCATAACTCCAATGCCAGCACTTAGAAAGCTGAGACAGAAGAATTATGAGTTTGAGGTCAGCTTGGGCTACACAGGAAGTTCATGGCCAGCCTAGACTATATAGCAAGACCTGGTCAAGCTATTTGTTCCAAACTGCATTTCACTAAGACTCAGAGAGACCAAACAGCATGGCAAGGTCACACATTGACTTAGCAGGAAAGATAATACCTCTGGTTGGTTTCTTATTTTCCCAGTGCACCTGTTCACTAAATCAGGTGGTGTTTATTATTCTAAGTCTCCAAAAACCCGTGACAGAGTCTCAAAGAGGAACTCCACACTTCTTAAGGGTAGTATTGAGTTACAATAGCAGCAACCGTATATTAAAAATATAATCTTATATAATGTTATTTTCTAAAAAGTACAAACGTTTTTTGTAACTTGGTTATTCTGGGTGGCTGCCTAATTCATAGTAGTAGAATAGAGTCCTTCAAACTTTTTAACTGAAATTAATTAGTGATACATGAAGCACAAAAGCTATTAGCGACACATTTTGTGGGTGTAAGACAAATTGTTTTTAGTTAAATGCAGAAATAATATCTTTTCTAGAATATTCACCAAGTTTTTTCATTGTCATGTTGACCAGATTTTTCTTTTAGGAATAAATAGGTTTTCAATGTAAGAGGTTTCTCTACAGTTTTTTATTTTTGGTATTCTTAATTCAAGTATTAAGTAATGCTGCTTTTCACAGATTCTTTCCAAATTGGCACCAAGAAGTTTAATTAAGTGTCTTATTTACTTACATTATTAATTAAAGATGAGTACTTTGGTCGTAGTAATTTATACCTAGAATTCAAAACCCAGGAGTATGCAGGCCAAAGGGAGGTGCTCACATGCTCATTTCCCCTCATGCTCATGCTATTAAGCCATTCTTTCAAGTCAGTTGTGAATTCAATAGTAAGAATCAAAGCTTGAAATGCAAGATAAAATTGATTTTTGACAGTTTTGCTGCATTTTATTACTGATATTCCATCCCCAAGGCAATTTCTTCATATTTTGATAGAGATTAAGAATGGACTTCTAATTTGAGCATGATATAAAATGAGCACATGAGCACCTCACTTTGGCCTACATACTCCTGGGTTTTGAATTCTAGGTATAAATTACTACAGCCAAAGTACTTACCACCTTTAATTAATAATGTGGGTAAACAAGACACTTAATTAAACTTCTGTGTACCAATTTTAAAAGGATCTAGGAAAACTAACAGTGCTAAATACTGAAATTAAGAATACCTAAAACAAAACTACAGAGAAAACTCTTAAATTGAAAAACCCATTCCTAGAAGAAAACTCTGGTCATTATGACAGTGAAAAAGTTTAGTGAATATTTTAGAAAAGGTACACTTTCTGCATTTAATTAAAAGCGCAATGTCTTAAATCCACAATGTGTATCTCAAATTCACTTCAGTTAAACAGTTTAAAGAGGCTAATTACTATTAGTATGAATTATGAAGCCCCCAAATTATAAAGTAATAACTTTCTAGGTAACATGCCAAATATGTTAAGCAATCAACCTCCCAAATGGATCTCTGTATTGAGAGGTCTGAATTTTGTTATTAATTCATATATTCTAATCATAAATTGCTAGGAAAATGACGTTTATTTCCCAAATAACCCTTCAAAAACATTCAAAGTACTATCTATGCAGATTAGTACTTGAGCTCCCCCTCCTTTGATGGCATTACTATGTTGCCCAGACTGGACTCAACCCTCTATCCTCTTGCCTCAGTCTCCTGAACAGCTAGAATTATAGATGTGCAACATCACATTCAGCTTGAAGATTCTATTTTTAACAATATTATAAAAATATAAATGACACATAAAAATTTTATATATTTAAGGTACACAATTTTACACTTGAAGATTCTCTTTCAAATTTCAGTAATAACCAGAAAAAAAACAATAAAGTTATAAATATAACAGAATCAATAAAGGATTTAGTCAAGGAAGAAATTAGTCACAACCACTATTCTAAAGGGAAAATGCTCAGAAAACATGACAAAAACAAAGCAAGAGACACATAAAAACATCTTCTCATCCAATGTATGGAAGCTACAACCAAAAGTTTGATAGAAGAAATTCCATAAACCAACTTATGACCATCAGTCCACTGCATGAAAGAGTATTTACAACACTGGGTTCCCTTACACTGAGCAAACAAATTCAGCAGAGCAGATTTACTTTTTAAGCTACTTTAAATTTCAAAGAAGTATTTACTATGTAGATTCGATAATGCCTTATATAATCAGGCCAAATCTGGGAGCTTAAACCCTGCAAATCCCAGGCATTCTGACAGGATTTCAACTTCCAAGTCATCCGCATTTTTTAAGTCTGGATTTAAAAAATTTCTGAGTGTAGAAGAATTATAACTCCAAATCACAGAAGACACACATTCATGTAGTTACAACTACAGCTTTTTTTTTTTTGGGGGGGGGGGAGAGTTATAGAAAAAGGAACTTAAAATCTCATTACAGAAATATTGAGCTAGATTAAAAGGCAAATGTGGCAATATACTTACAAGAGGGAAAAAAGCGATAGGTAAATTTAAATGCATTTGCCCAGTTAAATTTCTAATGTTCTAAAGTCAGTCAGTGTAGAACCTGAAGATTCAGGAAAGGAGTCTGGGAAAGACAGGGAAAATAAGTTCAAAAAATAAGTTTAAAACAATTTTGAAAAAAAATTGAGCACAAAATATAACTAACGAAGTTGAACATGGTGGCACACACCTGTAATCCCAGCACTTGGGAGGCTGAGACAGTCAGATTACGATGGGTCCAAAGTCAGCCTGGGCTACCAAACAAGACCCTGTCTCAAAAAAAAAAAAAAAAAAAAAAAAAAAAAAAAAAAAAAAAAAAAAAAGTAAGAAACAAATAAAAATTAAGGTCTCCAATAAACTCATTAGGCAACTTAAGCTTACATTCAAGACGCCAAAGATATGGTAAAAACAAAATATGAAAATAATCAGATCAACTACGTAACTACAGTAGATATCCCAGTTAGCAAAGAAATAAATGAAAATAATAAAACTTTGCCCATGAGGATACAGATGAGAAACAGAGCTACTGAATAATCAAAATATTTCCAGGGTCAAGAGCATAAAGCTGATGTGCCATTCCCTGGAGCACTGTCGCTATTTAACACATAACTCTACATGGTCTCATTCAGTTTCCAAATAACAAACTAGGAGTGGCAAGGCAATCATAATAGCATGTGCACGTTATATAACAACAAAAGAAGAAACAAAAAACTAAGCAAACAAAAATTCAAAATAATTCTAGCTTGGACCAACTGACACAGACAGAAACCCATTTACAAACCACTAGTAAAGGGACATCCCTGAATTTTAACATTATCTATATCTTGATTATAATTTCTATAGATAGATGCACTAATGAAAAAACAGTTCAACAGGTTTTATATCATTCATTTAAGAAGCTAGGAAAGGAGTTCTGATGTGAAGACGTTAATAACAAACTCTGCCTTCAGCTACTCCAGATGCTCCATTGAAATAAAACAATTCTTGAAGAAAGAAAACCACAGAGCAAAAAAGCTAAAATTGAGGACAGACATAAACAGGAAATACAACAAACTGCTAAAAGATGAAAAGTATACGTGAGATTTAACAAGCAGAAAAAGCCACTGTCTTGTTCTATTCTCAATAGAAATACCAAAAGGATAGGAATTAACATATCTGACAGTATCCAAAACAGTAGGATTGCAAAGCAGTACTACATCACAGGATGCAAATAAAGACTAAGACTGAAAATAGGAGAATTAACAGAGAATTAGCCATCAGTACTTGATTGACTGCATAAGGAACAATTGTATCTCCTTTGCTCAATCTACAAGAAGCACCTAACAAGAGACATTTACCCCCAGGCAAAAAGATAGTTAGCTTTTCACTATAAAAAGAATGACATCCCAGAGAAAGCTAAGTGGAGATGCTGGCACTGAGTAAATCCTGATCTGGCATTTAAAGGGCCCATGGCCTGGCAACTAGTTCCCCTTCCTGTTACCCTATAACAATTCCTGCCAAGAGACAGATCCTACTGTGTACTACCCAGCCCCCAAAGTGTTCTGACCAAAACTCCTACTCAGAGGAAAACCCTTACATGGAAAACAGGTCAAAGAAAAGAAACAGGCAGGAAGAAAAGAAACCTAGACCAGGAACCCAGTCCTACAAGAACCTCAAAGGTCAACCAAGACTCAGCGGGAATATAAGGAAAACTGAGCTTACTGCGCATGAAAAAAGACTGGTTACAGAATAACAACAAAAGACAAAAAAAGAAGATAACTGAGACAACAAATGACATCTTTTACAAATCCACTTTACAAATTTGAGAATCAAGATGGTATTACTATATAAGAATGCAGGAAAAGAAAAATCAAAAAATATGCTAACTGCCCTAAGAAAACTCAGCCACAATACTAGATGTGGTGCCGAGGGGGGGGGGGGGGGGGGGAAATACCCTGAACACAAAGAAAAAATGTTGCAAAATACAAGAGACAGGAGGGCCAATGTAAGAGGAAAAAAAATCTGCCAACAGTAAACAAACAAACAAAAAAAGACATTACCAAAGACAAAAGAAGTCAAAATTTCCTAGAATTAGAAAAAGAACCTGATAAAATAAAAATTATCTAAACATCTGATTAGCTGAAAGATAAATGATAAAAACTTTCAGGAAAAATAAAGAACACCTTAGAAAGATAATAAATTCCATGAGTATGTAACTTGACGGATATGTAAATTTAAGCAGCAGCCCCAGGTGCTACTAGGGAACAGAACCATCTATTGGAGTTTCTCTGAAAAATTATTTGTAACCAAGAATCAATCAAGTATGTGAGAGAATAAAGATATTTTTGTACATAGGAAGAAGTCAGAAAAATCTGCCTCTTATATACACTTTTCTAAAGCAGTTACTTGAGCATGTACTCCAACAAGAAGACTTGATTTTAAAAATTAGATATATAATTCAATGGAATTGATTCTTACAAAGGAAGTTGTAAGACATAAAAGGTGACCAGTCCAAATTAAGTTGGGGTTACAGACAACTCCAGATAAATAGAAAACACAGTACTAAGTATTAGCACACCAGAGAGCTAAGGCCTGAGGCAGCAGGAAAGACTACATATGATGGAGGAATATAGTATTAAAAAATAGACAATTAACCAAGAAAAACAGGAAGCTTTATCAAACCATTTTATTTTCATTTAATGGTCAGATTTTGCTCCTTTCCAAAGTTTTTTTTTTAACTTCAGTGGTTAGAAGTGATAAAATAAAGTTTACTACATCTTTGTATCTTGATATTATCAACATTTTCTTTCTACAACCCAGTGGCTGCTTAGTAAGATCTACTGAAAAGGAATCATGGTATAAGCATACTACCTGGCCTGGTATTAAATAATATTTATACATTCATAAATATCAGCACGACTTGTTTTCATAATTTAGAAATAACCTATGAACATGATGTCTGGGTTTATAGAGAGAACGAAAGGTGTGTTATAAGCAGTAAAAAAGTATAGCCACGAGTTTAGAAGGAAAAAAATAGAGACAGAGAAAAGAAAAATCTAGGAAATCTCTAGAGTTGATAAATATAAATCAGCGCTCAATAGAAACTAGGATGTTTTATAAAAACAGCAGTTTCTTTTACTCCATCTATGTAAACATTGCTCCATGAACCCAACCCATCCCATAAAAGGAGGCCTTTAATTGAGGATAATACTTTTTCCAGTTTAAAATAATTTCTTTCAAGTTTACTAAAGCTTTAAGGTTTAATTCTCTACTGGTGACCTTGCCCACTTATGAGACATCTGGCAATGTTTTGAGACATTTTTTGTTGATGTAATTAGGAAAGATGTTACCAGAATCTAATGGGTAGAGGCCAAGGATGAAGCCATATATTCTACAATGCACAAACAGGAACTCACATGCACACACCCTAAAAAGAGTTATCCAGCCTAAAATATCAAGTGCCAAGCTGGAAAACCCCGCTTTAAGAGAATTATTCAGACTTTCATAGTTTCTCTTTTCCCTATTCTTTCAACAATGTCTGGGCATAAGAGAAAGATCTCGTGGGCCTAAAGATCAATCATGATCAGTCTGAACACAGCTTCACTGGCCTCCGAACTTTGGCCATAGGCCCTCAGACTGCATGAGGCATGCTAACGAGATACTGGAACAGCAGCTAGTGCAAAACCTCAGGAAGTCCCACCCACTTCAGTTCCTGTGGATGGATATTTCTTAGGACCTCAATTATCCAGTCCATGGCTTAAGGTTAAGGCAACACCAGCTGTTTAACAAGTGAGCCCCAATTTTTCAATAGTTTCACACAATAAAATTACAATCCAGGATGTAACTGTTTGGTGTTTAACTTTTCCACATAATAATTTAGGGACTTTAAAGCCTTCCTATCTCATGGCTCTACCACTTCATAAAATCTCCAGCTTCTACATTTGACCCCTGGATTAGGAAAAAATAACAACCACTGTTTGGCCAATTCAATCATTAAGTGGTAGCATCACTGCCATTCACATCTCACTGTTGAAAATAAGTCACAGCAAGAAGGAGAAAATATTTTGGTGGGCAATAAGATGCATTTGCCCTTCGCCCAACCTCTCCCGGTGATCTTTCCTGCTGTCAGCACTAGCAGCCTCGTGACAGTTTGCTGGCTATCATTGCTAACTTCTATTTCCTTCACTAGGAGTATGGAAGAACTTCCAGAGCTCTTACATATTACAAAAGAATCACGAGAAACTCATGGAGTGCTGTTCTAGACCTCTCTCTGCCTAAGTACAGTTTCTTCCCCTGCTGTTACACCATGTCAGTGTATACACAGGTTTAAGACAATAAACTAATGAATACTTGTTTAGGTTTTGGACTCAAGGAGTCTGGCTCCAAGAATGTGTTGTCCTCTGCTGCCTCTCTAGAATTCTAAGATAAGGAAATCTATTAATACCAACAGATGGTTGTAAAGCATCCATTTCTTACAAAACAGCCTCGTAAATCATCACAAACTCTACACTATGGCATACAGCAATGTTTTTCTTGACCTCTGAACTGCTCATTGTAAGTGTTATACTTATACTATGTAAATTTGTATAGTAAGCCTAGTCTGCAGAATATCCACTCTCCACTTGAATAACATACCCATGTCCTCTTGTCATTAACATCCCATTTCATCATACTCCTGCCCAATAATAATGTTACTTAGATAAAACTCTTCTTTCCCCAGATCTGCCATACTCCTGCTCCATGAAAGTATAGCTACCTATACAAGTTTCATAATCTTCACAGGAGCCTGAGATTCGTTTGTAAAAACTACGCACTTGGTAAGCTACTGCTAATATGTAGGTATCTGGAAGCCAAAACACAAATTCCTTTAATGCAGTCATTTAAACAGTATAGGTTTTTGTCCTCAACTATCACAATATAACCACTAAAAAACTATTTACAACAATTCTGTGAATCATTCTTATTTTGGAAAAAAATTGTTTTTAGTTATAACAAGATATTTTTAGTTATAACAAGTCAGCTTAAAACACTAGTATGTATCAACTAATTTTATTTCAGTTAGTCTGAAATTCCTCAACAAAAAAATGCCAAGTAAATAAACAGTTAGTATTTGCATTAATCTATGTGTTTTTTAAGATTTAAAGTAGAATTTCATCATATATAAGTGATAATTTTTAAACGGAGACTATATTCCATCTTGGTACAAAATGTATTTTTATCAAATCACACAGGCAAAACAGACTCTGAAATGTAAGGCTGTCACAAAAAAAGAACTGCACATGAATTATACAAGGCAATATAATAATAATTAAAAAGGTTAACTTTCAAATTCAAATCCTTTGGGTAGACTCCACTACTGACTACTCAATCTCTCAGCACCTCAGGTTTAAAAAAAGAAGAAAATAGCCTGGTTTTCTGTGTCCCTAAGAGGATTAAGTGTGATGACATAAGTCAAGTACTTTTAGTGTAGCACCTGGTATATCCTTAGAAGTCAACACATGCCAGCTATTATTATCATGACCAAGCCACTCCTCTAAGACACCTTCAGGAGCTACAACATTCTCCCTTGAATCTATCAATTTTTAACAACATTAAATCAAGAAGCTTCTCCTTTTCTATTTGAAAAGAGGCAAGCTCTAAAATCATTTTCCTCTTAGTTAAAGCTTTAATAAATCTCAGGCACCTAGCATTCCTTGTGGTCTGTCTGTGATATTAGCCAGTAACACAGTTAAGTTTTTCTTTTTTAATTCAAGAAACATTAATCCTGACCGAAATAAAATTAAAAGTTTGATTCTGGTGTAAATATTACCACAGGCCAACTGGATGAAATCAATATTAGAATTCATGATAAATCCCCAATACTGCAAAAAGAAAACATCAAGTAGAATTGTGATGCATGAACCAAAATACCTCTACAAATCTGGAGACAAAGTTCTCCTATATGCTAGCTATTGAGGGAGACACTTTCACCCATGTTACATAATTTCATTTTCCCAACAGCAATGGTGAGGTAATCACTGTCTTCATTTTACACTAAGAGATTAAGGCTCCTAAACTGGAGGCACAGGCCTATAATCACGGCAATCTGGAAGGCAGAGGCAGAAGGATCCTAAGTGTGGGCCCAGACTGGGCAATACAGTAATCTGAAGAGGCCCTGTCCCAAAATCAAAAATAAAAACAGGCTGCGAATGTAGCTCAGTGTGAAGGCCTTGGGCTTGACCCCAGTATGGAGGGGAGGGGGGCTGGTTACAGTTCAGTAATTTGCCCACGGACACAACAGTTCTATAAGATGTAGTCAGAACTGCAAGTTTTCCGACTACAAGCTCAACATTCTTGCTTTAATTGTACCACTAACACTTCTAAAAACTCAGTATTCTGTATTTTAGCTGTTATAAAATTTGCCATTCTTTTTAACTGGGGTGAGGTAACCACTGCAATAGAGGATTCTTCATAATGTATTTTTTAAAAAGACTCTTGTGTTTAATCTGACTTAATTTACTTACTTTAAATGCTCTGGTTTATGTTGTCTAGACCAGATTATCTCCAGACACACAGCCTTCACCAAGACCTAACACAAGAATCACCTCCTACGAGAGACACTTTCCCAGATGAGATGACATGTTCCTCTTTTCCCAAGTTAACACCTTTCCTTTATCACCTGTTTCTGTTTCCCCTAGACTACATGATCATCTAATCCTTTTATTCTCTATATATGTTATCTATAATTATTTTCATTCAATAATTGTGAATTTGAGCAGTGCGTGACCAGGACAGCCTAAGGGTCTTATTCTCATCTGAAGAGCTTACACTGGAACTTTAGCAAAGGTAAAAGCAGGGTGTAAGCATGATGTTCCAGAACAAGAATTCCTTCCCTACCAGGTCTTGGAAGAAATTTCCCTTCCTTGCTGCAAGCCTGACAACACTTTGCAGGGCTGGAGAATCCCTTTCATCTCGTCTTCCAGAGGGTATCTTCAACTCAGTGCCTTTATGAAGGTATAATGAAGGGTGGTCACCAAACTTACATAAAGAACAAATCTACAATCTTTCAGCAGGTTTCCACATACATGAACTTGCACATTTTCCTGTGTCCTATCCATAAGAAAACTATCCATAATTCAACCACAATTATTCCAACCAAGAAACTCTACTGATCTCCCTGCATTAAAAGCACGTTTCTTGCAAGTTATTTTATTCCATTGTATTGTCTCATATCATACTATTCACATCATTAAAAATAAAGTAAGATCAATATCTCCTACTTTTGAATTGCCTGATATCCCAAGATCATTGTTATGTTTTCAATTTTGGATCTCATATAAATATTAAAATAAAATGCCTAAGTATTGCTACTAGGGAAAAACTTTCCAAAATAAACTATATCTAAGCATCAACTCTGTCTTACACATTTTAAGTAATCCACTCTTGACAGAATTATAAACTAGACCATGTTGAAATGCACTAAGCATACTCACTGATTAAAATTCTTCAATTCGTCCTATAAAAGGAAAGATCCTTCTATAATGTACTTTATAAATTCCTAATTCTACCACTTTTTCTAAACTAAAGCCAAGTGAAATAACTTCATTACAGAAAATTGCATAAATGTCCCCAAAGTAGAAAGTTTAAGACCATCAATTTTAAAAAATGGACCCAGAAACTAAACATCATTTGGGCAAATGTCTAAGTGCCATCAATGTACTGTAAGAAATGTATCTGTTAGATAAAAGAGCACAATAAAAGAATGATGGGACTGGTGACATAGCTCAGCAGTTAAAGCACCTGCCTTGCAAGCACAAGGCCCAGGGTTCAGTCTCCCAGCATCACACAAACTGGTGTGGTGGCTCACCCCAGCACTTGGGATGTTGAGGTAGATGGGATACCCAGTGTTAGAGGTCAGTCTCGGCTACACCGTGAGTTCAGGACCAGCCAGGACTACAGAGTGAGACCCTGTCTTAAAACAAAAACTAAGCCAAACCATAATAAGTAAATAGATAAAAGTGATGGTAGGAAGCAGGGAGATAGATTTTGTGGAGAGGGAAAAGTCATGTGGTGGGCAACAGGGTGAGAAGAGAGAAGGGAAGTAAAAATGATCAAGACGCAATACGTATACGTACCAATTCCTCAGGCTGATTGTAATTACTATGTATCGCAAATACACACATAAAAATAATAATGAAAAAAATGCCTAAAACCAAAAGAAAACATATTTGATTGCTTCCAAAGTATAGCAACATTGTAACTGAAAAAATATATAGCAGTATTTTTCCTCAGATCAGATTCAGAAGCTACCATGATTCAATGCAAGAAAAATAAACCATGACCATTTTTAATTAAACAAGCACTTTTAAGCACCGGTGTTGAGTACTATGGCTAAAACTGTTCACAACTCAAGCTGATCACAGCAACATAATCTCCACCATTAAAGAACTAAAACATAGCTCTTACGTCTCCTTTATTCTTTTTACCAACACTGTGAACAAGCACATTGTAGTCTTTCCATACATAACTGCTATCAAAAGAAAAAGAGTAGCATATTTGAAATTAGTAGCACTTTTAATAGAGAACATTATAAACTGCGTAAGGAAGCCCTTCTCTAATCTGCTTTATAAACTATATTGATCTCAATAATCTCACTGCGAAACAGGTTCTAGCAAGCACAGAAACTGATTTATAGTCTTTCAATGTGATCAAGTTCAGAAGAAGAAAATCTAATAAGTAATTTGCTTTTTCCATAATTCTTGCACTCTCTGGAATTCAAAGGAAGGCAAAAAAGGTTTCCAAAGTTAATATGAAAAAAAAAAAACTAAACTGGTAGTAATTTGAAGTTGTTTCTTGCGATTGAAAAAAAAAAAAAACCTCTGCCTACACGTCATTTTATCTTTTAGCAGCAGAAAGACAAAAACGCCATTAAATTTACAGCAAATATGCTTATATCATCAGATAAGTTTTCCCATCTGCTTAGCAAAGAGCACAAGTTTTCATTTCACAGAGCATCAGATGACAAGAAATTAGGTTATGTTCTGCAACTCAGATGAATCTCATTTTAAAAAAGTATTAAACGATTTTTGTGAATGGAAAATCTGTATATACTGTTGCTTCCTTTCAGCCGGTCTGAGTGGGTGGCTCGATGAGCCAAAACACGCTCCACGTGAAGTTCCCGGGAGCCCGACTCCACTCCCGAGAGCGCCCACGAGCACACAGGCACCGCGCGGCCCGCCTGCGCCTGTCCCTCCGCTGCAGGAAGGCCACGGAACCGAGGCGCGCAGAACACCGCCGTGGCACTCAGCTCCGCGGGGGCGGGGCGGTCTGTCCGGGGTTGTCACGGCTGCACCGCGCGACACGGCGCCGTCCGCCCCGCGAGCCCCGGGAAGGGCGGACACGGGCGCCGAGATGCTCGACCGACCGCCCGCACGCCC
>PVKB01002821.1:0-247380 GCA_004027205.1 Ctenodactylus gundi
TTATGACCCCAAATAACCAACTCAACCAATTCATTGCCATTCAAGATACCTAGACAAGGGCACAGACATTGTGGGTTAGGAACAAGCAAAACTTTTACCCCTAACTTATAAAGTTATGAGCAAATAAAAGTTACTTCTTTAAACCACTAAACTGGAAGGAAGTTTATTCTACAGGAGTAGGTAACCAAAACTCTCTTTGCTGTGTTGTGCTTTTTCTTCTGATTCTCTCAATAATGAGAAGGTGTTACAGGGAACTGTAGTGTGATGCAGTTGGCTTTTTCTATAAATCCTATATTAAAAATGCTGACCATGGCATCAAATACACATTCTTACCCAGAAGATGTGCTCTGCCAAACACTAAGACAGCTATCTTCCTAGAAATTTCCAACTAAACATTGTAAGGAAGCCAACAGTACATGGGTGTTTTCGAGCTGGAAATAATCAGGTCATTATTTCATTCAAAAAAACCAAATTGCCATCCTCTGACATCACAAAAGAACTCTGCTTCTCTGGAACTGATTCTGCAGAAGTTCATCCAGAGGCTGGACCCTCCAACAGTTGGCTCGACCCTGGCTCTTCCACCTGGGCATTCTAAACACATGCTGGTTCAGTCCCTGATTAGTATGGATGGGAAACGTCTGGGAGTCATTGAGGGTCTGAGGGAAGGCACAGAGAGCAGGGTTACGGGCGTGGGCGTGAGCAAAGCCACAGATGTGGTCTTCAGGGATCATCTTGGGGTGGACCTTGGCACCCAGCCTCCAACAGAATTTGAACCCAAAGACATCTGGCTATTTGACTTCATAGAAATAAGATGGGTAGCCCCGTCAAATGTGACTTGAGGCTTCTTCAAGTAAAGTTTTTCTGCCACATTTGGACAGGAAATTGTTTGGTTGCCTTCAACCCTGAAGTTGTCTTTTGTGGAGAATCACAACTTCTGCCATGCTCTTCTCAACGAGTCACCATGATCCAGAAACTAGAAAACATTTTATCCATCCAGACAAATGTGCACAGATGTTTCTGACTTCACTCTCACATGGAAATAAAATAACTGAATTGTTCTCTCCCATTTTTGGATATTTTGACAAATAGTTTACTGCAACTTTTTCTGGCTAATACACAGCTGAAGTTTTGAAACCTCCCAAGAATATTTTTTAGTCATTCTCCAAAAACAGATGTGACCACCATGTATTCCAAACCTAGAGCCTTGCTACTCAGTAGAATAGTAGCTTCAGCTTGCTAGAAAGGCTGAGTCCCAGGCCCCTGCCAGACCTACTACTTTCAGGACCTCCTTTTTACCACAATCCTCAGCGGATTTGCTTGCATACTAACATTTGAGATGCACCATTCTGGAAGACCACATCCTTCCAGTGATACCTCAGGAACAACCAGCCCCTCCTGCTTCACCCCTCAGAATTTCTTGAGGACAGAATCAGTTTTCAACAAACACACAACATAGCATTGAAACAAAAGCAGCCCTAGATAAGCAATATGCTACATCACATAGTAAGAATCCAGTTAGGCACAGGTAGAATTTTGCCTAGATGGGTAGTGTTATGGGTTGAATTGTGTCCTCAGAAGATGCATTGAAGTTCTAACTTCAGTGCCTCTGAATATAATCTTAAATGAAAATAAGGTCATTGAAGATAGAATTAGTTAGAATGAGGTCACTCTGAGGAGAGTGGACACTTCATCCAATATGACAAGTGTCCTTATGAGAAGAGCATAAAGAGACACACAGGGAGAAGGCAATCATGGGATGACAGAGGCTGGAGTGATATCTCCAGAGACACCAGCCAAAGAATGCCAAAGATTGCCAGAAATTTTCTAGAAACTGAGAAAGGTAAGGGAACATTTTCCCCTACAAGCTTCATAGAGGACCTGGCCCTACCAACACCCTGATTTTGAACTGCTAGCCTTGACAACTGACACCAAAAATTTCTGTGGTTTTAACCCACCCAGTTTGTAACACTTTGATACAGCATCCCTATAAAAGTAATACAGATAGGGAAGGGGCTTAAGGAATTCCTACTATCTATAAAAGTCTCAGCATCTTTCTTAGTCCCAGAGAAGAGTCTGAGTGTCCTGCAATGGGTCACACGCTGATGATTGAGGCAGAAGCCTCTCTGAGCAATATTGGTATCTCTGGTGGTAATAGCCCAGAAACAATTTTTCTAACAATATGTACTACATATTTCAAAATAGCTGAAAGAGGGCTGGAGGAATAGCACAGAGGTTACAGCTCTTGCCTAGCACACGCAAGGCCCTGCATTTGATTCCCCAGCACCACATAAGTCAGGTGTGGTGGCACACACCTCCAATTCCAGTACCTGTGAGGCTGAGGCAGGAGGATTGTTGTGTGTTTGAGGCTAGCCTGGGCTACACAGCAAATTCAGGATCAGCCTAGACCAAAAAATGAGACCTCGTCTCAAAAAGAAAAAAAAAATAGCTGGCAGAGTGAATTTTAAATGTTCTCACTACAAAAAGATAAATACTTAAAGTAATGATTATGTTAATTGCTTTGGTTTGATCAGTACACATACAGGTATTAAAATATCACACTGTATCCCATAAATATGTAAAATTATTACATGTCTACATAAAAATTTTAAAAGAAAAAAATTAACCAAGATTATTTTAAAAGGAACACATGTCATTTATTTTTCAGTACCGAGCACTGACTGCAGGGTCTGCACTCTGAGCTACCTCCCCTTTTTATTGTTTATTTGAAACAAGTTTTCATCAAGGTGATAAATTGTCCAGGTGGGGCTCAAACTTGAGATTCCGCTGCCTCAGCCTCCCAAGCGCTAGGCTTACAGGCATGCTCCACCAGACTTAGGTACCACAAGTCAAATATTTTAAAAAGCCCCTCACGTGCCACCCACCCTGCCTTGTTTTAAGCACTGTGGAAATGGAAGAAAGTGAGCCAGCAAGAATGCTGTACAGAATCCAGCTCTCTTCAGAGCTCAGTGATCAAGCTGGTTAACTGGTGTAGAGGACCCTACAGAGAACAGGCCTCATCTGGTCTCTTTTTAGCTCTGTTCCTCTAGCAAGGAATCTTAACTGGGTTTGGCTTGTCCAAATACCACATGAAACCTTCTGTTGTTCTTCAGGTTCCCTGAATCCCAGGCTGAAAGGGGAATCTTGCCCTGTGCCCTTTCTCAAGATACCAAATGTATGTTATTTATTTTTCACTCATCCCTGTGGTTTACCAAGCATTTCGAAAGATCTTAGAGCCTAAAAGAACCTCAGTAAACATCTGACCCAACTGTCTTACAAATGATGAAATGCAGGTCAAGAAAGGTCAAATGCTGGTCAGCAAAGTCAACATCAAGAGAGAGAGAGAGAGAGAGAGAGAGAGAGAGAGAGAGAGAGAGAGAGAAAGGAAGGAAAGAAGGGGAGGAGAGAACGCTTTGCTGGCCTTACAGTCAGTATACTACCTCTTGACTTTTTTTTTTTTTTTTTTTTGCATCTGAAGCAAGATTTCAGAGACTACAATTAGAGCACAGCCTTAGAAATTGAACAGACCTTGGTTTGGATTCTAAATCTTTCGTCTACATATTGGATGACCTTGAGCTACTTAACCTCTCGGTTTCCTCATCCCATACCAAGGATAACATCACCTACCTCAAACACTGCTGTAATGATTAATGAGATAGCGTATGGAAGTGCTGCGTCAGGTGGGGTAGTATCAGCTCACAGTATCTTTAACCCCACCTGCCTCATCCTTAGCATTTTTCTGTTTTAACATCCTCAGCATTGACTTTAGCCCCAGGCAAGCAGCAAGTGGGCTGCAGTTGCTTCAGGCATTTCCTCAAGGCACAAGAATCCCAAGAAAAAGACAGACTGTCCATTTTGGTAGCTCCTACTTGCGAGTGAGAATTTTTTTGAGAGGTCTGTAGCAAGCTTTCCTTTTACTCATCTGCCAGACCTGGGGCAAACACTCACCAGGGAAGAATGGGAACAACCTTTAGCCAACCAAGCTATCCTTGAAAGTATGGGTAGAATTAGCTTCCCCCAGGAAGAAGGTAGAATGGATGCTGGGTGGGCAAAAAACAGTAAAAATTACAATGAATGTCTTTCGTTAACTTCTTTTATTGTGAGGAAAAAGCTTCTGAGGCATTTTCAATAATTCTACTGTTGAGGTTTTAATAGTAACAACTGAGGGATTCTCCAGTTTCCTGACATTCCTGCTGCCGCTTCTCCCCACCCCTCTGGGAAATATGTCAACTCTTAACTATTCATCCTCAGTGATTCACCCAATATGTAGGCTGCCCCCCCACCAGTTGTTCTGGAAGTGATATCTGAGGATAAAACTGCCCATATAAAATAGTGTACTTGAGTTCACAAAGTTCTTGGATCTGTCTCGTAGAAGCCTCTATATCTAAGAAAAATGAGAATCAGGGAGAGGTGAAGTAGATTGCCCCAAGTCCTCAGCCAATAAATGACAGTGTTATGTCTAGGAAAACACCATAAATATCAAGTGCCTTCAGTACTCTTCATTGCCACAAGAGATGCCAGTTGAAATTTGGCGTATTTGGCAATCATGAGCAAAAGAAAAAAAAAAGACATTGGTACCAACTTAATTATAAGCGTTCTGTAGCCTGAAGATCTATCCATTTATAATCTAAAACATTCCTGGAAGCACAGATGACACCTTCCTTAATTCAAAGTAGACCATCTCACATATTTAGCAAACATTTATACAGCACTTGTCATGTGGCAGGCATTATGCAACATACTCTACAGATATTAATTCACATCATTCCTTTTGGCTGTATCTGCCTAGAAAAGTCCCAGCATCTTGAGGTCATGCATGTCTCACAAAAGCTTTGTATCATTTATTCCACTGGCAATTCACCAAAGAATGAGACCCCAAAACAGTCCAGAGTTCAGGAACAAATCAAGTTTGCAGGCATAAGTCTGTTCCAGAGCTAGCCATCTTTTGTCCTATGCTCTTATTAGAAACAACCTATGTCCAAATTACCCCGTCAGGACAAGCACATGTAAACAAATCGCTCTGTAGTCTGCAATTGCTTGAGGAGAATTCTGGATTGTCCTAAACTTATTATAGAACATAATCCTTCTGTAACCCCTTTTTCTGTTTTGGCAGATTATAATCTTCCTTAAAAGGCAAGGAAGTTTCTGTTTCAAGTCTAGGAGGACCAAAGGACATTGGTTGGTAGTGCTTTTGTGTTGGTATTCTTAATCTTCCTGTTGGTATTTTAAAATAACAGGTCAGCCACACAAATTATAAGCTGTGCTGTGTAAAAGCCCCTGTGAAGTGTTGCCATTTGTAAGAAGATGGGCTGTCTCACAGCCGAGAAGTCATGTTTCCTTGCTTTTCATGTGACAGTAATTAGTATCTAAGCTCTGAAGTGTTTGTTCCCACAGTCCAGAAGACGACATTTATAACAGATTCCAGCCACTAACCATTACTCTTTGCAATATACACTTCCCTATTTTCAATATGGAAGGATAAAGCCCTCAGAGCGAGCGAGTGAGCGAGCGAGAGAGAGACAGGGTGTAATATGTTTTCTTCCATTTAACAGTTTGGGCTAATCCTTTTTTAGGGTAGATGCAAACAATAGATTTATATACTTGAAAAAACAAATCACAGCTTTATAGACTTGATCAACAAAGTACCAGGGGGCCCTTTTTTCACCTTAGTCTTTTTTTCTCCTTTTATTTTTTTATCTTAAAATGTGTCATATAATAAACTGAAAAATTACTACATATAGGTTGGAAACCAGAATTTTTTTTGGTGGATTCTAAGAAGTTTTGCTTATTGAAACACAATACAGTTTGCTAGATATAAATTATCTTTAATTAAATGGACCATTACAAATAGTCACTCTTCTATAAAATATCAAATGAAGAAGATTAATTTTTTCCTCCTTCAAACTGTCTCCACCAGTGATTCTCAGACATTACCATGCATAAGATTTCAGCACCTTTTAAAACACAGATTCCTATCCAGCCTGAGAAGATGATTCTGTACATCTGGAGGGGAGCCCAAGGTCTGCAGCTCTAGCAAGCCCCCAGTTGCTGTTGCTACTGGTCTGGAAATGTCCTTGGAACAGTACAGGTTTATGCCAGTACCCTAGTCAGTAAAGGCTGAAGTCCTACCTTTGGAGATCCCTTCCTCTCCTGGGAAAAAGAAAAGTACAAAAAAATACTAATTCATGCTATCAGCTAAATGTGCACTATGAACATTGAGCTGCAGTTCAATCAGCAAGCTTACTTTGCTGCCTTGCACAGCATCAGCTGAAGACAGGAGTCTTCCCTCTAAGAAATGTTCAATTTATACATCAACATAAATCACAAGTCAAATTATAACAAGGCCATAATATGATACTTACCAAAAACAAAATATAAATTTCTGTGAGACCATTATATTCAAGGAAAGTCAAAGTAGAGATGAGTAGCCAAAGAATGATCAAAGAAAGCTCATAGAGAAGGTTTGCAAAATATTTTATGGTTTGCCATACAATTTTCATATGATCCCATTTATCTCATAGAGCAGACCCATGAAGTACTATGGCGAGAGTTTATTTTGGGGATGAAGAAAGAAAGGCTTAGAAAGCGGAAATAATTGCCAGAGTTACACTACACGTAAGTAGAAAGTGCAGCTGAGGAGAAGAGCATCCACAGATGAAGAAACAGCAGGAGGAAAAACAAGGAAAACACAGCATTGGATGCTAAAGAAAATAAAACTGTGAGCAGAAGACAGGCCTGGTGGCACAGGCCTGTAATCCCAGAACTCTGGGAGCTTAAGGCAGGAGGACCGCAACTTCACACATTCCAGCCCAGCCTGGGCAACTGAGCAACTCAGTGATATCCTGTCTCAAAATCAAAAAGCGAAAAGAGTATAGGATAGTGCGAAGTTCTTGCGACCCATAATAACACACACAAATAGTCAATAGCTGACATTTCGTAACGACTTCACTTTGCTGACTACTGCACTGAGAACCTCACATAATTCTACAAGCAATCCCATAAAGTAAGTGCTATCTTAGACACAAAGAGGGTAAGTAACATATCCCAGGTAATAGGAGGTTCGGGCAGAATTTGAACCAGGTCTCTCAGAGTTTTAGCAGAGAGCAAGGGTTACACTGGATGACTAGAACTTTCATACTGGAGGTGAGGGGCAGCTGATGACAGAAAAGGGACTTGATTATCTACATAAGAAAAATCGGGCTTGATATGATATGCAGAGTGTAGTTTTGTTGTAAGGATGAGAGAGAGAAGATTAAAGATCTGTTTTAGACTTTCCTGTCATCTTACTTTGTCTTTAGACTAAGCCTCAGAAGAATATTTTGCCTGCACCATCTCATAGATGAAAAAAACAAAGGCTCAAAGTATTTTAAAAAATAATTTTCTAAAGTTACAAAGCAAGGAAATCTAGAACCAAGGAACAGAGCTTTCGTTATGTTTCTCTTTGGGTAAGCTTCGCAATTTGGCTGAGACAGCATGGATGTTGGGTCCCCATGCAGTACGTCATAGGGCCCTGCCAGCTGTTAGTCACAAGAGGCTTTCAGGATCATATAAAGTGTAGGTTAAATTGGTTTGTCACCTGCCTGTAACAATGCAGGTGAGGCATACGTGCATGGCAAAGCTACAGGAAAGGGAGGCTGTAATATACATTATTTAACAAAAAGAAAATATTGGCACATGGAACGTGTATGCTTTGCAGAATACATATTAACCATGGGCTATAATGTGTAAAAGCCTTTCCTGAGGAAGCTATTCTCAGTAGAGTCATAGCGTGATTGCTTGCTGGACCGAGAAATGAAGTGAACCTATTAAATGTTCCCAGCATTGGTTATGACTCTCTATGTGAGCCTGCCTGACACGGAAACATAAAATAAAGGTATGCTCTCACTCTCACACTCTCTCACGCTCCATCCCTCCCTCCTTCCCTCCCTTCCTTCTTACCTCCTTGTCCCTCTCTCTACTTCTCTGCAACACGCGCACGCGCGCGAACACACACACACACACACACACACACACACACACACACCACAGTGCAGATATCCATCATGTCTGAACTTGCTGCATAAATTTGACTATCTGAACTCAGAAACTATGTACATACAGGGAGACAAAGAATACTTATATATGTTTCTCTCAGATGAAATACATATTCCTTAACTCCCTTGAGAAAGAAATACAAGATAAACGTTTATGGAAATGTGTTACATCACTAATCATCCAACATGACAACGTCGGGCAGCTGCTGATTACAATGACCCCACCCTTCTTTACTCATCTCTTTATTGCAAAAACCTGACAGCGATGTGTGGCCTCTGGCTAAGCTCTGCCACTGAGAGAGAATGCCAGGATATTTGAAGGTGGAAGAAAAGGAGAATTTTTTCTTCTGAGTCTGGTGGTATCTCTGACTCAGCAGATGGTCTTCTACTTTTCCAGCAGCTGTGGTGATGGGCAATTGCTAGTGGCTGCCAGCTACTGAGGGCTACAGTGATATTAGCAGATGTGACATCCTGGGAGCTACAGGCTCTGGTGTCCTTTGGTGTTGGGATGAATGACAGGATACCAAAAGCAGAAGCTGTGAATGATTTCAGGAAAGAATATGCTCCTGGGCTCTGTTAACATCACGTCTTCCTTTTTGCCCTGCCAGTCGCAGCATGGGTTCCTGGGTCCCTAGGGTGGCTTTTCCTGCAGGGATTGCTCTCTGCTGACCCTCACCTGTTGGCTTCATGTGCCTTGCCAACGCTTCTGTAAACAACTTTCAGTATTAAATTCCCTCTAAAATAACTCAAGTAGGTTCTCTTCTGATTACTGACTGATACACTCTCACAACTAATTTCCCACATCGTTGACATATTTCTCAAACTTTCCGATCAAAGACTTTCTTTTTGATGTGCAAATTTAATTGCAGGTTTTATTTTCAAAGGACCACATAAGCCCTATCATCCTAGCAACTATTTACACAGCTTTTTCTAACTTCTACTCTGAAAAATAGGCACTTCATCCTGGTTTTTCCACCCAAGGGTTATTATTTTTGTTAGTATGCATTTGCCATATGAAATAATTACAGGAAAATTGAGAAATACATACGTCAATTTCACGTTCACTTCCCCCATTTCCCACCATTCCTTGTCCCCTTGCCCTTTCCACAGCCCACCTCCTTACTTCCTAACATCTCACTTGTTCAGCTCTATTACTTATTTATACTTTGGTTTTCTCATATTAGGGAAACTGTGTGATATTTAATCTTCTGTGTCTGGTTCATTTCATAAGCATGATAGTTGTATGGTGTATCCATTTTCCTATAGATGATTGAAATCTATCTGTCTTTATGGCAGAGTAGTACTCCATGGTGTATGTGTACCACATTTTCTTTATACATTGGTATATTGACGAATATTTTGGCATCTTCCATTGTTTTGCTATTATTAGTTATGTGCTATAAACATGGGTATGTATCAATGTCTGTTACATGATACTTTTAGTTCTCTTGGAATGATACACAGGAGAGGTATCACTGCTTTTGACTCACTTCACTAAGCAAGATGCTCTCAAGCTTCTCTCTCTGATGTGAGAGACCCAGATCACAACTATATCATCGAACTTTAAACGAAAGACAAAGCGAAAGAGGGGGGTAGGGTGGGGAGCAAGGGAGGAGTGAGTAGGGGGAAAAAGGAAAGTGAGAAAGCCCTTGTCACCTTGACAAGATATGTAGGTGCACAGAATGCTCAACTTCATTGTAAACCTTAAATTTTGCACTTATACATATCAATAAAATGGGGGAAAATAAAAATAAAAAAGAAGAGGTATCACTGGCTCAAATGAATTATCTATTTTCATCATTTTCAGGAATCTCCACAATTCTTTCCATAATGGTTGTACCAGCTTATAGTCCCACCAACAGTGTAAAAGGATCCCTTTTCTCCCACATTCTCACCAACATGTATTGCTTTTTGAGTTCTTAATAGAAGCCATTCTCACTGGGGTAAGATGATATCTCAGCGCTCAGTCTTGCATTTCATTTGCATTTTTCTAGTGGCTAAACATGTTGAACACTTTTTTCATGAATTTGTTGACCATTTGTACACTTTCTTTTGAGAACTGTCTCTTCAACCGCCCATTTTTAATTGGGTCCTTTATTTCAAGGCGTGTATTCAGTTTTTTGAACATTCTAGAAATTAGCCCATGCCAGAGGAGTAGGTGGCAAAATTTTTTCCCATTCCATCAGTTTTCTATTCACTCTGTTGATTGTTTTCTGTGTATGCAGAAGCTTTTTAATTTGATATAATCCCAGTTGCTAATTCTTGGTGTTATTTCCTTTGCGTCAGCTGTCCTGTTGAGAAAGTCTTTGCCTATGCCTATTTTTTAAAAATTTTACCTATTTTGTCCTCTAGGAGGTTCTGTGTTTTTATTTTAATATTCCTGGTCTCAGATCCACTTTGACTTTACTTTAGTACATGGTACAAGAAGTGGGTCTGGTTCATACTTCTGCATGTAGATAACCAGTTCTCCCAGCACCATTTGTTAAAGAGGTTATCCTTTCTCCAGTGTATGCTCTTGGCCCCTTTGTTGTAAATCAAATGGCTGAGAGTACTTCAGATTGTCTCTGCGTCCTCAGTTCTGTTCCATTGGTTCACCTATCTGTTTTTGTGCCAATACCATGTGGCTTTTATCATTGCTGCTTTATAATATAACCTGATGTCTGGAATCATGATGCCACCTGCTTTTGTCTTGTTCAAGATTGTTTTAGATATTCTCTAGGTCTCTTTTGTTCCATATGAATAATAGCATTGTTTTCTCAAGTCCTGTGAAAAATGTTGGTATTTTGGTAGGAATTGCATTGAATCTGGACATCAGTTTTAGTAGTATGGCCATCTTGACAATATTAGTTCTGCCTATCCAGGAATACATAATGTCTTTCCATTTTCCAATGTCCCCTTCAATTTTTTTCAGTGTAATATGCTTTTTATTGAAGAAGTCCTTTAACTCCTTGATTAGGCTTATTCCTAGGTATTTAATTTTGGGGGGAGCTATTGAGAATAGGATTGTTCTTTTCATCTTTTTCTCAGTAAATTAATTGTTAGGTTGCAGAAATGTTATTGATTTTTTGTACTATTTTGTATCCTGCAACTTGACTAAATTTGTTAATTAGTTCTAAGATGCTTCTGGTGGAGTTTTGGGGTCTTCTAAGTAGAGAATCATGCCATTTGCAAATAAGAATAGTTTAACTTCTTCCTTTCTAATATGGATTCCCTTTGTTCATTCTCCTGTCTGGTTGCTCAGGCTACGGTTTCAAGTACTACTCTGAACAGGAATGGTAAGTGAACAGCCTTGTTGTGTTCCTGAATTAAGGGGAAATGCTTTCAATTTCCTCCATTTAGTATAATGTTGTCAATGTGTTTGGCATAAATGGTATCAATCAACATGAGGGGAGGTCCTTCTATACCTGTTTTCATCAGGGTTTTTGTTTTTATCATGAATGGATGTGGATTTTGTCAAAGGATTTTTCTGCACCAATTGAAATTGTCATGTGATTTTCATCCTTGGTTTTGTTTATGTGGGGTATTACATTAATTGATTTATATATGCCAATCCATCCTTGCCTTCCTGGAATGAAGCCAACTTGATTATAATATATGATACTTTTAGTGATTTGTTGAATTCTGTTCATATCTTACTGAGAATTTTTGCATATATATTCATTAAATAAATGGGCCTATTTTTTTCCTAGCTAAGTGTTTGTATGGTTCTGGCGTCAGGGTGATGCCAGCTTCCAGAAAAGATTTTGATAATTGTCCTTCTCGTTGTATTTTATTGAACAGTTTGAGAAGGATTTGTGTTAGCTTTTCTCTGAAGTACTGGTAAAATTCTGTGGTGAATCCATCATGTCCTGGACTTTTCTTTGTAGGCAGGAACTTTATTACTACCTCACTACTTGACATAGGTCTAGGCAGGGTTTCTGTATCTTCTTGGCTCAATGTTGATATCTTATATGTGTCTAGAAATTTATCCATTTCTTCTAGCTTCTCCAATTTGTTGGAATATAAGTTTTCATAATAGTTCCTTATAATCCTCTGGATTTCAGCAGTGTCCATTGTGATTTCACCTTTTTCATTTCTAATTACATTAATATAGGTTACTTTATTTTCTTCTTTTGTTTAGTTTGGTTAAAGATTTTCAATACTATTTATTCTTTTGAGGAACCAACTCTTTGATTTTTAATTATTTTATGTTTTTAAAGTTTCAATTTCATTAATTTCTGCTCTGATTCTTATAATTTCTTTTCTTCTACTACGTTTAGATTTGGATTGTTCTTGTTTCTCTAGGACCTTGAGGTGCATCATTAAGTTTTTTATTTGGAATTGCTCTGTTTTTTTAATATGTGTATTTATAGCTAATAATTTCTTTCTTAGTACTGATTTCATTGTGCCCCACAGATTCTGGTGTAATGTGCTTCCTTTGTCATTTGACTCCAGGAGGTTTTTTATTTCTTCCCTGGTTCCTTTTGTGGCTTACTTTTTGTTCAATAATATATAATTTAGCCTCCATGTATTTCTATAGTTTTGGTAAATTTTCTTGCTATAGATTTCTAGTTTTATTTTGCTATGATCTCAAAGTATATAAGAAATCATTTTAATGAGTCTGAGGCCAGCTTGAGCTACCTAATGAATTCAGGACCAGCCTAGACTACAAAGAGAGACCCTGTCTCAAAAAGAAATTATTTCAATTTCTTTGTATTTATTTTAAAATGTCTTATGGCTTATGATATGATCTATTTTGGAAAAAGTCCCATGTGCTGCTGAAAAAAAAGGTGCATAATGTTGATGTTAAATGGAACATTGTGTAAACATCAGTTAGATTCACTTGGTCCATATTGAAGTTTAACTCTACTATCTCATTGTTAATTTTTTTGTCTAGTTGACCTGTCTCTCTGCAATACTGGGATACTGAAGACCACTACTATAATTGTACTGGATCTTATTTTTCCTTTCTTATCCAGTAGTTTTTGTTTTATAAAATTGGGTCTCCTAATGTTGGGTGCATATATATTGATAATAGTGACTTCTTCCTGTTGGATTGTTCCCTATTTGTTTTGGTTTGTAATCTGCTTTCTGAGAAGTATAGCTACTCCTGTTTGTTTCCTGAATCTAGTTGTATGAAGTATTCATTTCCACCCCTTTACTTTCAGGTCTATGAGTTTCTTTATGAGTAAAGTGGATCTCTAGAAGGCAACAAATTGTTGGTTTTTGTTTTTTGATCCAATCTGACAGTTTGTGTCTTTTGATAGGAGATTTAAGACATAAACATTGAATATTATCATAGTGGCATATTTGCTATATGTTTTAATCATCTTGTTGCTTCAGTGTTATTTTTTCTTCAATATGACTAGGTCATTGTCTCTTTTTGTTATTGTTGTTTTCTTTTTTTCTGGAATATTTTGTGCTGTTAGTCTACCCATCTCTGTCTAAGATTTCTCAAGCCTTTTCTGCAATTCCAGTCATAAGTTTCCTTAGGCTTTTCTTGCCATGCAAAATTTTTACATCTCCCTCAAATTTTAAAGAATAATTTTTCTGGGTATAATAGTCTGGTTTGGCATTTACTTTCTTTTAGCACTTGGATAATTTTGCTCCAAGATCTCCTAACCTTTAAGATTTGTGTTGAGAAACTGGCAGTTATTATAATTTGTTTGTCTTTGTAGGTTACTTTCTGGTTTTCTCTTGAAGCTTTTAGAATTCTCCCTTGGTGTTGAATGTCTAGGATTTTGAATATGATGTGTGAAGGCATGGTTCTTCTCTAGTTAAGGTTAGTTGGTATTCTATATGTCTGCAGTACCTCAATGTTAGTTAGGATTTGGGAAATTTTCTGCCATAATTTCAGTGAATATGTTCCTTACTCTTTCTGTGCTGTCCTCCATTTTCTCTTTCACTCCCATAGTTCTGAGATTGTTTCTCTGAGTCATTCATCAACTGTTACTGCCAGTCATTTTGTTAATCCTCTTGTTTAGAAATTATCACTGAACATATGGTTCAGTTCATCAACCTTGTCTTCAAGATCTGATACTCTGTCCTTCTCAATTGAGTTTTTCATATACTGGAATTTAGCTTGGAATCTTTTCACACTTCCTAATTCTCTACTGAAATAGTCCTTCATGTTTTATATTGCTTTCCTTATTTTTTTGCATGTGTGTCTTCTATACCACCATTAAGCTTTTTATCAAGTGAGACCATTGTTTGGCTAGATCCTCTCTGAACACACTGAGTACCTTTTGTATTTGTTTAAGCTTGTCTTGTTGGAGCTGATTGGCCACTAGGTCTACTTGTCTTTACTTCCTTTCCTTTAGATTCCACTGCTTCAGGGATCATGATATCAGCTTCTGGGGATTTAGGCATTTTTGCAGATGACCTACTGCTCTATTTTCACATAGTTTAATAGATGTGGATTGTAGGCTAGATGGTGTCACTATTATGACACTGTCTCTAATATGGAGATTTCTCCCATTACATTATGTCTCCTGTGAAATTCCCCTGCGTTCATTTATGTTTTAATATTTATGTATGTTTTTTACTTTCTCAGCGATTAATTTTGAGGGTCTTCTCAATTAATAACCTTCTGCTATCCCATTACACTTTTCTGAGAGGGAGGAACAGATTCCAGTACTGTATGTGGTCCAAGGACAAGCTAATTATTGGTGTATATTGGAAAACCAGAACAACATCTGTGCCACCATTAACAATATGAATGAAAATCTACAATAATAGCATGGTTAACTAATTATTGACAAGACTAATAACAAATTTAATACTACAACTATTCTACCCTTAACATTCAAGTGGTAAAACTTAATACATACCAGCTATTGATATAACAAGCAATTAAATCATACACTCATTTCACTCTTAACATTAAAAATGTAATTTATACTAATGGTGATATCTATACAAATAGTCTAGTTTACTTATTACAGGAGTTTATTAAAGGTGACACTATATTAATGTTGATGATAGAAAAAATCTTTGATGTCCTATGTCAAACTGAACAGCAAAAAGCTACTGATTCCTAACAGTTTGAGCTGTGAGTTATCAGTACTTAACCATGCTATTAATAAGAACAGTGGAGGAAGGGAAGAAGAGGACTGAGACAAGAGTCAGCCTTAGAGATCTGAAAGAAAACAGAAGAGTCCATAGAATAGAGAGAAGCAAGACAGAATTCTTACCCCAGAACAGAAAAAAATGAATATATTTGAACAACAGTGGCAAAAAAGAAACAAGAAAAGCTACGAACAAAATAGAGAATGTCACCAGAATCTATAGGAGTGCTTGTCATAAAACGCAAAAAAAAAAAAAAAAAAAAAAAAAAAAAAAAAAAAAAAAAAAAAAAAAAAAAAAAAAAAAAAAAAAAAAAAAAAAAAAAAAAAAAAAAAAAAAAAAAAAAAAAAAAAAAAAAAAAAAAAAAAAAAAAAAAAAAAAAAAAAAAAAAAAAACCTACTTGAAAAAGAAATGCAAAGCCTAACAAATAGCAAAAGCAGGAAAACCCAAACCAATACTGGAAAGAAACACAAGTCCAAAACACTTACAAAGAACCATTGAAGTGAGTCCAAAATCCAAAAAAAAAAAATTTTTTTTTCATGCATTATTTGAATGGAAATTTCTCTATCCCTTCTATCTTGCTCACCAAAATTTTTTTGAGTTCTTTATTGGAAGTAGGCAGTGATGCTGGCCCTGCAAACCAAAGACTTCTGCATGACCACCTCCAAACTCAGCCCCCTGGGCCATTCCCAAGTGGTCTTGCCTCTCTAGATCCTACAGTGCAAATGCAAGGTTGTAGAGGAAAGGACTACTACTTTTTGTGATCTTCTCCTGCAGGGTTCAAGGTCCTTGGAGGTTCTGTTGGTTCCTCTCCTTTGCTAGCCTTGCCTCCTATGTGCTACTCCTTCGAGGAGTCCTTCTGGTGTTCTCAGCTTCAAGATCCTACTTCTGGCCTCACTTCAGATGCTAGGGCTCCACTCCTACCCCCAAAACATGCCGCCACGGAATCCCTCCACTATTATTCAGCCTCCCACACTGAATTCATCTCAAAGACATTTTGAAGGTAGAAAAAGACAAATGTGATTTCTTCTACCCTGATACCTACCTGGAATCTGATTGTCTATCCCAAAGTAGTTTACAAAAAACAGGGAGGTAAATATTCAATCTCTTGTTTCATCTTAACCTTTTGTTTTCAAAAAAACATGCTTCATCAATGACTTCACATGAAATATGCATCAGGTTGATTTATTATGCAGTTTTGCTTACATCAACAGTAATGTAAGCATTTTTATTCAAGAAGCAAGAAATCTTGGTTCCATCTGTGGCCGTATCACTAATAAGCTCACAAAGAACTTACCTCTTCTCCTTAGGGTGCAAGCTCTGAGAAGCAGCTTAGTGAAGTGGCTTTGGAGCCTGAGAGGCTGAGTTCAAATTCTAAGAGACATTTATCAGCTGTGTGGGGCCAATTTCTTAACCTCTCTGAGCCTTGACCTCCTTGTCTGTAAGTTGAGGCTAAGGATTCCTACCATGCCAGGTTGTTGCAAGGCTTTTCCTATATATATTGCTTAGGACCTTGATGTTTAAAAAGTGGTAAATTGCAATTGCAGTTGTTTGCTAAGAGATTTTATGGCTTTTCCTGGTTGGTTTCTAAAATCTTCTTTTCTGTAGATTTTGGGAATGAAAATACAGCAAACATCTCACTCTCAGACTCGTCAGCCAAAGGTACTTTACAGAAACCAATAGTTGCTTCTCATCAGAAGGATCCAGGACCCCTTGATGAAGTGACTGACTTTTAGTCAGCCTTTGTCACACCTGACAATGATTTGCTTTATGAAGGGGATCAGAAGTGACATCTTTACAAATGTTATGATTTGTGCTAACTCTCTCACTGCTTTCTTAAATTGCAGAGTCTCAAATAATGTCTGCAAACACATGCACAGCTTTATGCCCAGAAGATTATGGTGTGAATAAGCTTGTCTACATGTGATGCTGAAAGCACCCTGTCTGGGCCACATTTGTTTCAACGCAAAAAAAACTAATAAATTAGCTTGAGCTTCTTAACTGGAGGGCAGGGTACCACTTGGAAGTGATTGAATTTTTTTTCCTTTGTCCTTAGGTGAAATTTGCATTGTTATGAGAAGCTGTAATAGTCAAAATAAGTAATAAAGCTGTTAAGAAATGTATAACTGCAAGATACTATATTTAAAGAACATTTGCTTTAAGAATGGATATTCCTGAAATTAGGATGAGGTGGTTTCCCAATAAGTCCTTCATAAAGTTGAGCCCAGTAGTATAGTCCTATAATCCCAGAACTCCGGGAGGCTGAGGCAGGAGGATCATAAATTCAAGTTCAGCCTGGGAAATTTAGTAGTCTAATAATGAGACCCTGTCTCAAAATTTTAAAAAAAGTCTGTGGATATAGTTCAGTATAAAAGTCCCATGTTGGATTCCCGGTACCACAAAAAAAAAAAAAAAAAAAAAAAAAACCTCTCATAAGTTGAAACCATCATTAGTCTAAAATGCACTTAATATATCTAAGCTATCAAACATCATAGCTTGACAGCTACAGTGTTGGTGTTTTCCTCTCATGATCATATGGCAGAGGAGGAGCTGTATCTCAGCATCACAAGAGAGTACTTTACTGCTTATCACTAGCCCAGGAAAAGATGAAAATTTTAAATAAGAAATAGAATTTCTACTGAATAACTTTCATTTTTTTAACTAATGGAAAATGGAAAAAATAGTAAATTAAATCATTTTCAGTTGAGGACCATCTGTACTTAAATTTGGAAGACAGAGTGTGGTTCCCAGCTATTTATGTTGCCTCCTGTCACTTTTTTCTTCTGATATTTCCATAGTATCCCTTCATCATCCAATGCTCACTAGGCTAGTGTCAATACACCCTGTTTTAAATTGTAAATGAATGATAATAAATAAGAAGGAATCAAGTCTAAAAGCTTTATTTTAAATATTGTAAAATACATGCTCAGTTGGAGAAAAAGGGGGGCTCAGTATATCTTTAAAATGGTAGGTAGATAGTTTACAGAGTGATATAAATTTTATAAAAATGAAGTTTTACTTTGAAATATGATCATCATATCTACATCAGTGTTTCTGTGATACAAGATTTCCATCTAGTTATATCATTTAATTAGTTTAGAGACAACTTTTCATTTATTCAATCAAGGAATAAAATATATGTTGTGCACCTATCTTGTGTCAGACATTGTAAAAGGCAAAGACTGATAAAATTCTTGCATTCTGGAACCTACCGTTTAGTAGGGTAGGTAGATCTAGTGGGAACAATAGTAGCCCCCAGACAATATGAGAACTTGTGACTATAACTGTATTTGGGAAAAGGGCCTTTTTAGATACAATTAAGGTAAAGTTTAAGGTACTTGAGATCACTTTCAATTACAATGAGCCCTGGATCCATGAGTGTCCTTATAGGAGACATAAGAGGAAGCATAGGACGCAAAGAGAAGAGACCATGTGAAGATCGTGGCATAGACTGGAGTGATGCTGCTACAAGCCAAGAACACCTGCAGCTACTATATGCTGGAAGATGTACAGAAGGATTTTTTCCTAGAGCCCTCAGAGAGAACATAGTTCTGGTGATTTCAGATTTCTAGGCTTCAGGACAGTGAGAGAATAAATTTCTATTGTTTTGAGTCACCACATCTGTAATAATTTGTTAGCACAGCTCTATAAAACTACAGCACATCCCTGTCAAAGAACCACAAAATAAATAATCTGCTAGCCCAACTCTAGAAAACTCATACAGCAGATGTTAGTCAAATAACCACAAAATAAATTTAAATTACAACTGTGCTAAAAGTTATGATAGAGAGATAAGTGATGTAACAAAAACAAATACCACAGGGATTTGACCTCCCTGAGACCAGGAAATTATATGAAGAGTAGAAAAGGAAGTAGTGAATATTCTGGGCCATGGGAAGAGCACCTAAAAAGTCCTTGTGAAAGAAAATTGTATGCCTGGTACCATAGAGTAAAAGAAAATTGGAATGGAGGAACGATTTTCAAAATGAACTTGAAATTGCCAAATAAGGATAGGTCAATTCACCTAGACCAGACCTTGTCAACCATTGTAAGAATTTTGGACTACAACATAAATAAAGAGCAAGGAACTCAAATACATAAATTTCCCTACATGATATGACCATATGTAATACATACAGTTAATTGACAAACTCCAAAAAGTAAGGATCTGTTAAGCAACACATGCATACTTTTACCATTTCATCTGCAATTCACCAGTCTTTCCATGCAGATCCAAGACTTTGTCTCTAAGTATGACTATCTAAATGAGTGTCTTTTAGAAGAATGTCTTTCCTTGCACACTTAGAATTTTCCATTTTAATTTCTATTAAGAAAGAACTAAAATACACTTACGTGTCAGCTTTCCATCACTGTAACAGAATACCTGACATAAATGATTTCAAGTAGGAAAGGTTTATGTAGGATCTCATTTCAGAGCTTTCAGTGCATTCAGTCAGAGCCTCCAAGTCAGAAACATCACAGTGGAAGGATAGGCCAGAGGAAAGCTCCTCACTTGATGGCAGTAAAGGATCAGATAGAGCCAGAGAGGAAGGATCAAGGTCAAGACGCAGTCCCCAAAGTTTCACCTAAGTTCCTGCCGCTTCCCAATAAGGCCATGAAATGGTGAATACAATCCAACACAGAGTTAATCGGTGAATGAAATTAGAGCCCCTGTGATCTAATCACCTTCCAAAAACCCATCAGGAGGTGACCAAGCTACCAGCACATGGCCTTTGGGGAGTATTTTAGGTCCAAACTATAACAACTTAACAATAATTCTGCATGCAGAATCTTCCTAGAGTTTTATTTTCAGAGATCTTTTGCAGATTTCTCACTCATAATAAATTGAGCAGCAATTTTCTGTAGCGCAACCTGCCTTTATTGAATCTTCTCAAAGCATTCAACCTAATTTTCATAGGAAAAAATAACTCTTTGAATTATGAATTTGTTCATGTTTCATCAGCTTATATAATACTTTATTAAAGTATGTAATTTTTCAAAAATTTCCAAAAACAGGTTAGGGATTCTTAGCAAACATACAGCTTTATACACAGAGGCAAAAATACATGAGCTTCCTAAGAAATAATCCACTCACAATGAACAGCGTTGTCAATGGAAAACAGTATCTCCGCCAGGTTATATGGATGTCACTTGAGAGACTCAAACTGCATCTGGGTTCTAAAAAGAGTGGTTTAATCGGGGAAATTATGGATGGTTATAGGCCAATTAGAAGGCTAACCTAGGGTATGTAAGATATTGCTATCTTGAACTACACCATTTTTATATATAATGGTAATGAAAAGATTTGCCTGAATTTGAGAGATATTTAGGAAGTGCCTTATTCCAAGCATAGGGCTGGCATAATAAATTACCATATACTGGGTAGCTCGTAAAAACATTTATCTCTTACACTTCTGGGGGCTGGGAAGCCCAAGACTAAGGCCCCAGAATATAAGATGGCTCGTGAGGTCCTGTTTTCTCATACATGTATCTTCTCACTGTATCCACAGGGTGTAGAAGGAGCTAACAAGCTCCCGCAGACCTCTTTTATAAATATATTAATGCCGGAAATGAGGGCTTTATGATCTATTCACCTCCCAAAGCCCCCATCTTTTAATAGTATCATATTAGAGACCTGGTTCCCACATATGAGTTTTGGAGGGGACAGAAACATTCAGACCATGGCAGGAGGTGAAATAGATAAACTAGTGTGTTGAACATGTTGGGAGATAAAGAAGTTTCAAAGAAGACTCCAAGTTTCTGGTTTGCAAAACTGGATAATGATATATTCACTGGGCCAGGTTCTGTTGGAATTGGGCAACACTGAGATTTGATATATGTTGAATTTAAAGGGCCTTTGCTAGCAAAAGGGCTCTGGAGCCCAGAAGGACTTATCAGAGCTAAAGCTGAACATTAAAATATGACCAATCATCTCACCTGAAAATATATTAACAATTGTGGCACCTTTCAATCATCAAATTGTTCTGCTTTGATAAATACTGTTATTACCTACCTCTGCACAAAAATTGTCATAGCAATTTTGCGTTACCTGTGTGCACTGTGAAGCTATACACTGTCCATATTAAACAACCTGATTGGAACCACACAACTCTGTTCCATAGGTAACAAACTTTCTAAAGAAATTCTGACTTGTTATGTTTCTGTCCACTCCTTAGTAATTGGAACAGTAACATTTACTAGGGTGCTTTCTACGTGCCACGTATTATTCTAAGTGCTCACATATATTTCAGTCCGTTCAATCTTTGAAAAGACTCTTGGATACTGATATGATCATGACCACTTTGCAAATAAAAATAGTGAGCCACCAACAGACTGAATAACTAGTCTAAGAATAGCCAGTCCGCAGCACAGCTGGGAGTCAAGCCAAGGTGGTGTGTGTCCAAAGCTAGTGCCCACGGCCACTACACCACGCTGCCGCCACAAAGGAGGCACCAGCGTTCACAAGGACTTGTGAACACAGGGCACACTCCAGAAATCTCAAGTGACCCTATTTGATTCACTGGCCATAGCCATACAATTTCCCAGTTCTCTGGTTCCCATGGGTTTTTTGAACACATTCCCTAAAGTAGCAGCATGAATTGCCTCTTCAAATGTTTCTAAGCCTGTGTGCTGCTGGCTCAGATTGTTTACTTGCTGGCACAGGAAAGCAATAAAGCCAATAAGGAAACTATGAAGAAGAACGCTTCTTTAGAAATCTGAAATAGTCTTTCAAAGTATGTAGAAGGGAGAAATGTTTGCAAAACAATAAGAACTGTCTCCAAAACTTTCTGAAAGCTTTAGCCATACCAGGCTCTTCACATCTCCAAGGAACTCTTTAATCTCGGAGATGGTGAAGACGTCATAGGCATCAATGGAATAATAACAACGGACTTGTTTTGCTATCACACAGCTAAATTCTTTCCTAGGAAATGTTTTCTAGATGTCATCATCGCTGGTTGTAAATTATATATTTCTAAATTGTTGCTTCTCAGCTGATGGAGTCAGTTGGACAATTATTTTTACAGAGCATAACTTGGCAGGGATCTAATATCACAAACTTCATTGTGCCTGCTCTGATGAAATTTGTTACTTAAAAATAAAATAGTTTGAGTAAAGTGAATTTATTTTGAACAGAAAAACTATAATAGAATTGTGTCAGCTCTCACCCAGTTCTGAGTAAGGCTCAAAACTCACTCTTTTTTTTTTACCTCATTGGCCTTGAAAAATTGAAGTTGTTTGATTTCCATTCTTTCTTTTTCTGCCATCCATGGCCTCCTCGCATCACTGTATCCATCTTATCTCCTCCTCTCCCTTGTAGCCACCTCTTATTCCCTGCTGCCCTCCACGTTTCCTTCTCATATTCTCTAACCCCCTCAGTTCCTATAAGAACTAAATCAGGAACACATATTACATTTTCAACTCTTGCCATGAATATAAAGCAGGAACCAACAAACTACAGTCTGGCAGCCATATCCAAATCGCTCCTCTCTCTATAAATAATATTTCGCTTGAACACAGTTCAACTCATTGTTTTTTGTATTGGTGATGGCTACATTCATGTTACAACAACAGAGTTGGACAGTATTGACTAAGACTATGTGATTGTCAAAGTGAAAACATTTTCTAAATGGCTCTTCACAAAAAAAAAAAAAGTGTACTCACTGAAGTATGGGCCTCTGAATCGAGCAGCCATATTGTCAGGGTCTTGGGTACACTCATCTCTCTAATCCAGAAGCCAAGACCACAATTTTGCCAACTTGTGACTGTGCAAAGTCACTTAGCATCTTTTTGTTACAATTCGTTCATTTGCAAAATCTGTTCTCCTTAAAGTCATTCTTGCTTCCATTTCAGAAGGTCATGGTGAGCATAATTAAAATTAAAAATATATTGGTAATTGTGTTGCTATAAATATGGGCATACATGTATCTCTGCTATGTGATGCTTTTAACTCTTTTGGAAAGATTATGAGAAGAAGTATTACTGGATTGAAGGGAATATTTATTTTCAGCCTCTTGAGGATTTCCATACTGCCCTCCATAGTGTTTATACCAGTTTACAATTTCACCAGCAGCGTAAGTGGGTTCCTTTTTCCCCACAGCCTCACCAGCATTGATTCCTTTTAGAGTTCTTGACATACACCATTCTTTCCAGGGTTAGATGGTATCATAGTGATACTTTTATTTGCGTTTCTCTAATGGCTAAGGATATTGAATATCTTTTCATGCATTTGCTGACCATTTGAACACTTTCATCTGAAAATTATCTATTCCATTGCCCTTTTTTATCAGACCTTTGAATGTGAGGGATCTGTTTTTCTTCAGTTCCTTGTATATATTCTATTTATTAGCCTTCAAGCTGAGGTATAGGAGATGGAATATTTTCAATTCTGTTGGTTCTCCTTTCACTCTGTTTATAATTTCCAAGTAAATAGACGCAACTTGAGACCATCATGCTCAGCAAAATGAAGTCAGACACAGTAAGTTAAATATCGAATGGTTTCTCTAATATGAGAAACTCAGAATACAGTTATTTCATAGAAATAAATGGGGAAAGTGGGAGTTGGGGGGAGAGGGAAGGTTAAAAAAGAAGAGGGGAAGAGTTTGTAACTCTGATGTGATATATATATATATATATATATATATATATATATATATCACATATATATATGCATAAAGTGCTGAAGTTATATGTAAATATTATGTATCACACACACACACACACACACACACACACACACATATATATATATATACTTATTAATAAAATGGGGAAAAACAAAAATAAAATATATTGGTTACAAGAAGTATTTAAAACACTGTAACTTTATTTTGGAAGAATGGAGTTCCTATGGACATCATCTTCTGTTTTGTTAGTTTCAGTATCTGAATTATGGTATTTATTTTAAACCATCCACTCATCTTTGCACCCCCTCTCTAGATGGGAGAGCTCACTTGTGAAAATGAGGCATGTGACCAGTATTAAATCCTCCCTCCATGCCCAGGAGAAAGAACTTGGTGGCTAAATTCATTTATGGAACTCCTGGGCTCTGCACCAACATGACATCCCATAGCGAACTGTCAAAGGTTGACAGTGGCCAGGACTACTTTCACTTTACTCTTTGGCTGCTGTTTTCTCAAGATGTATCCAGATTTCTCCTTTTTGGCTGAGACTACCACCCTGTTTGTTATACGTTCCTCTGATAAAGCATTGGCTTGTCATTCAAGCTGACTGAGGACAATGTAATTTCTCCTCACTCCAATCTGGCATGACAATGCCCTTAAGAAAACAAGTCAATTCTGAAATCCTGTGAGGAGATCATGTGTGTTTTTGTAGAACTCTTCTTCAGCTCTAAAACAAAATATTGGACAACAAGTACCCTCTAAAGTTATTACCAAATGTCAATCCATAGTATCATCTTTAGTTCCATTGGGGGAGTTACTTAAGAATAGCCCAAGTGGGAGACTTTCCTATGTCCCTGATGGACTGAAAGTGTGAAAAGACTCAGGGTGAAATGTTAACATCACTTAGAAGAGGCCAGTTTTTAACTTGTCATCATTCATAATCTCCAACATATAGCCAAGCCCTGGAAAATTTGATGTGGAGGAAAGAAAGAAGAAAATCTCCGAATAAGGAACATGTGAGAAGGGAGCATGACTCATTCTTTCCTTGAGGGCATCACAAGGAAACAGCTATCCCAGACAGGAGTCCTGCGGAGGTTAGCAGAGGGGCATAAGCGCTGGGTCCTTCAAGCCCTCCCGGGAGCTTGCTGCTCAGGCCACGGGCATCACAGAGAGGCTTGTTAAGATGCAGAACACTGAGCACCCAAGACTAGCTATGGCAAAACAGGACTCCCCAGGTGATTCGCACACACATGAAAGTTCCAAAGCACTGTCCTGGGAGAGGCCTAAGTGTGAAAAAAATAGAACTTGTACTATTTATTATTTTGTTGTTCATTTACTAAGCTTCTCTCTCGCAGTGCCTAACGTGCCCTTCCCTGCTCTCCTCTTGATGCTCATTCTGGGGCTCCACAAAGCACCTGCTCCCTTTTCAACTCTACCAGCCAGGTAGTTCCTCCCAGTTTCTGTGTGCAGCCCCACAAGCCTGTTTTCCAAACTTAGCACCAGCCAAGGAGTACCCACCCAGAGGCCGGAATTTCACCAAACAAGTTTGGTTTGGATCTGCGATGTTCCCCAAACCTCATGTATTTGGATGTTGTGGAACACCTATGGAACCCATGTGCTGTTAGGAGGTGGGGCCTGGTCAGGAGGGGTGCATTACAGGCATATGGACGGGAAGGATATAAACTCCTACCCTAGCTTCTTCTGGAGGCCCCTGATTCTACCTCTTGCAATGTTGTGAGCAGTTGTTTTCTGCCAGACCCTTTCTGCCATTGCCAGCCACCATGAATGGACTGAGACCCTCTGGAACTGTGAGCTGAAATAAACCTTTCCTCGCTTAAGTTGTACGTGTTGGGTACTATGTCCCAGCAATGAAAACAAGGCCTAACCTCTCATTTTCTAGGTTTTGGTGTTTCCAAACTCTTCCTGCATTCCTTCAGCCTCAGGGATAGGAGCTGCTTCCTACATCTGCCACTTTCACAACAACTTAGGTTCTCTCTTTGTCCTTTTGGTTACCTAGTTAACAATATTGTACCTCATTAACAATGTCTTTATATGGGAAATTCTCTGTTCAAATAACTGGTAGGGCTCTGTCCATGACTGAATCCAAGGTAATACAACAGAGGTAGCACAGACGTAGCTCCCGTCTGACAACGCAATGACTTTCTGCTGCACCTTCCTCACCATAAGGAAAACCTAAAAGAACAGCATACTCCACAGCCCTCAAGGAAAGGCTTTCTCTCCCAGGAGATATGCTATCTCTACTTAAGTGTCCAAACTAAAGTTAAAGAGAAAGCTGTGGCAGAAGAGGCCGAAGAGACATCTCACTTGTGGGCCCATGCAAGCCCCAGAGCCTCAGACAGCCGAGAGCTTTCACTGTTGAACTTTACCCAGAAACTGTTCCACCACCAAGTCCCATTCTAAGAGAAGGTGCTTAGCATTCAACAAAAGGGGTGGTCCCCTCTTGGGCTACAGTTGGGTGCTGGGGCGCCTCCCACAACAGTGGCAGCCATATCAACGAAGGAGCTGAAAAGGAGAAACTTTACATTGTATTAGAGCAGAGGTGGGTGGAGAGAAGGGAAGGGCCAGGCACTGAAGCACATAGAAGTCCCCCACATCCATACCAGACTACCAGAAACACAGACATGCAGGAGTAGCAAGACAGTGCATCACCTCAACGTGCAATAAGAGTTCTCCACTATGATAAAGGCACACTAGAACGTATGAATTATGCCTGCTCTCCTTAGCCCCTCTGAAGCAAGCAGTTGTCAGGAATTTTAATTAAAAGAAAATCCAAACAACCAAAACAAAACAAAGAAGAAGCACAGTGTTTAAGGTTCAAATCCCATTTGCAAAAATGGATGTAACAACTATAAAGAAGAAAATAAAGGTTGACAATAAACACCAAATGGAACAAGAATTATGTAACTTGATATAAACTGGCATAATGAAAAGAAATGGAATAAAACAAAAGACAGATTCTCAAGAGAAAAAGAACCAAATTTACAACATTTTATTTCCTCATAAATTCTAAACCACTTGGAGGTGTTACTCCTTCAAATCACCAGTACACATTACTATGGAAAAGGGAAAAAAAGGGATAATATCTTGATGTTGACCCTTACCATGCATCAGAGACTGAGATCAGTGCCTCACATGACGGTATCAGTGAATTTTTCCTCATCTGCCAAATAAATCTGTAGTTGTCACAGTCCCTATTTTAGGAGAAAAATGAAGCCCAGAGGCCTTCCATCTTACTGAAATTTGGACACATGGACATATAGACTCGGATTGTGGACCCAACGATCTGTCTTTCACATCATGCAGCTGCCTCCCAAAAATCTACTTGTGAATTACCAAAGCCCCCATTTTTAACCACCTGCCCTCAATTATTATTTCCTGGGTTTTGATTAAAACAAGTTCTGCTTGATTCAATTACATAAGGGGTGGATTATATAACATTATTCTGGTTCTACTATGTAAGTATGGAATTTCCAGCCATTGAGAATCTATAGCTCCTTACTCAACACAAAGAAAATTTCCTTTGTGATCCATTTGTCAAGCACGCCCTCAAGCTGTAGCCACACAATGGAGCCTGTCACCTGGTAAAATTCTGTGCAACTTCAGTATGGCAACAAAGTGGAGTGTAACTAAGTTGGTAGGTAGTGTCATCACAGCTTTAAAAGCCTCTCTTTTCATGATTCTACTGACTAAAGACAACACCAAGTTGTTAATTCTTATAAACAAACTAAACTTTTTATTACAATAATGTCAATTAACTAGTCATCACAGCAGTGGCTCTGACATTTGAGTGTGTATCAGAATCTCCTAGACGACTTATGAAGTCAGATTGTTGGTCCCAAGCCCTGGATTTTCTTAGTTTGTAGCTGTGAGTTGTGGTCCAAGCATTTGCATTTCTAAGCAGTTCTCAGATAATGCTCACACTTTGAGAACTATAGCTCTATAGAAAATGAACAAGCTCTATAGAAAATGAACAAGCCATCTTTTTTTTAAAGTAAGGAACAAGCCATCTTCTTTTTTTAGTAATAAAACCCTGTTTTCTATTCAGAGTGGAGATTCACCCGGCTGAAAGATTATATTTCCCATCCTCTAGGGCGACTGTGTGGCCACATGACTAAGCTCCAGTCTGTGAGCTATTCTAGGAAGACTGCTTAAAGGAAGCGGTATCACTGGGAGGAAACCTATGCTAGGTGGCCTCCATGGTGCTCATCTCTTCATGTATGGGCCCTCACGTAGACCTCTCTCTTCGATACAAGTGAGACTTCTGGTGGGAGAAACCAGATGCCCAGTCTTGAGGCAGCCCCCTAGAGAAGCTCACATGCGTGAGCTTGGAAGGGGAGTTTCTGAGGCTTGCCAGCAACTGCAGGACTGAGCTTGGAAGCAGATCCTTCCCCGGGTAGATCCTTAAAGATCCTTGAAAAGACTGCAGCCCCAGCTGACGTTTTGATTGCAGTGTGTGGGAACCTAAGCCACAGCCACCCAGCCAAGCAGCTCTTGCTTGTGACCCACAGCAACCATGAGATGATGAACATTGGCTATTTCTAGCCCTTGACCTTCCTTCTCACCTTCACCGTCCTGCTGGCCTGCTGCATGGGAATGGGAATGAGGGCGGCAGGAGCCATCCTCCAGCGTGAGGACAGAGCTCATAGGAAGAGGATCGCAAAGCGGCAGGATGGACATCTGGGTCCCAGGGACACCGCAAAGCCAACATGGGGCTGCATATTTCCTAACTTCCTTTCTGTGAAGGAGAAATAGATCCTTCCCTTATGAAGCTTTAAAAAGTTTATGAGGAAATATAATTTTTAAAAAGTAAAAAAAGTTATGAGAGCTAGGGATATGGCTCAGTGGTAGAGCACTACTTGCCTAGCATGATCAAGGCCATGGGTTCCATGTGGTTCCCAAAACCACACACACACACACACACACACACACACACACAATTTCTGTATGCCTGGCTCTCTTCCTTTCATCTAGTCTAAAAAAATAGCAATGTTATATTTTTAACAGACAATTCTTATGTATATTGCCAGAGTGTTCAAATGCTTTGTTATTAACACATAAAATCACCATCATAATCCCATTGTTATTCCCATTTTCCAGAAACTGGGACACAAAGAAATTAAGTGAGTTCCTGAAACCTATGCAGCTAGGAAGTTGTAGAGCAAGGACTGTGAATCCCTGTAGAATCCATGTTTTTAACCATAAACCCTGCTGTACCAACATTTACGAAGCACTTCTGAGTGCCAGATGTCATGCATGCTAAGTACTTTACACATTTTGTACCTGAGGAAACTGAAGCTCAAAGAGGTACTTAACCTTTCTGAAAACCACAAGTCTAGAAGAGGCAAGATGAGATTCAGATTTAGGTGTCTTTGCTTCCAGAACCAGCACTCTCGCTGCCTGTGAAGTAGTTCTTTTGTAGACCTCATTTGTCTTCAAACACTCCCAGTGCCTGTGTCTTTTAGCTCAGTGCTCTGAGGACTTGTGTGTGTGTAGATCACCTGGGGGTCTTGATAAATGCAAATACTAACTCAGTAGGTCTGGCTTGGGGCACGTTTCTTACATGTGTCCTGATGGCCACAGTGCCTTAGGTCTTAGGGACCACACTTTACATGCAGATAGGAGGAGATAGAAATTCTTCCTAGCCAGACCTGATCTAAAGCAGCTCATAAACAAGGGGAAGCTACAGAAAATGTTCAGTGAAATTCTTTCCGGCTCTAAACGTTCTCGGTATTGTGCAGAATGTGATTTTCTGCCACTTCTCATATCTCTGTACTTCCCTGATGAAGGAACAAAGTAATCTGAGCCACCGTTAGCATAATTGAATGCATCACATTCCTTGCTAAGGAGATCAGTGTGTCCTGGGCTCTCACTTTACAAATGAGGAAATAGGGCAAAGAAGTGCAGAGCTGCAGAGCTGGGAAGAAGGGGCAGCTACTGGCGCTCCTCCGGACTGGCTGCACCGCCAGGGCTCTGGGTAAAGTGCAGAGGCCTGGGGCAATGCAACGCCATTTTTGGCTATCTCTAGAGTGAAAGACCACACTGGCAGCTCAGGGGTCCATGCTCTGAAGAGCACACTCCGGCAATGCAGAGGCCTTTGCTCACACTGTCACAGTCCTCCCCAGCCACAGCGTTGTGGGGCCAGAAATGCACCCCCTGCAGCCAGAACAGACAGGAAGCCCTCATGAGACAGGAAGGAATGAGCCGAGTAGCCCAAATTTAGGAGGACCACTACCACAAGAGAAGTGAGGTTTACACATGGCCTGAAGTTCAGAGGAAGTGGTTAGTCACTGTGAGGGCTGAAAATATGAGAGCAAAGTGCCCCTGCACTGGCTCAACTTCCGGCTCTGCTGCAGGGCTCTTCTGATACTCTTCTTAACAAGAAGACCTGTACTCCCACCCTGCCTGGAGCTGACTTAGGCCCTCCCTCGTAGCCAAAAACCCTCACGGCAAAGCGGGTTCTGATTCCAGGTCAGGACAGCCTCCCAGAGACAGCCTGACCTAGGGTCCTGGTTCACCATGTATCTAGAGACTTCTGGCCTTAATTAATTAGTCCTTAGTAAATGTTTCTGCTTAGCGCTGATTCGGGGACTCGGGGACATATGAATAAAGTAAAAAATGTGATCTCATGGAATTTATCACATAATTGGGGGAGCTAATGTGAAGCAACGTAAGAACTCTAGAGAGTTTGTGAACCTAGCAGGAAAGACTGAATGCATGGTACAGAAGCTCAGAGGGAACATGGGGTAGGGCTGAGGGAAGTTAGAAAAGGCTTCATGGAAAAGATGATACCTGAGCTGGAACCTCAGGTAGGTGTGGAGATGTGGGTGAATGCTCAAGTGGCCCTAATTCTCCCCATACCACCCTCAACCTTTGCCATGTAATTCTGTAGCCCTACCTCTTCTTCCATGCACACACTTTCTGGACATTTTTATTCCAGACTCAGCTATGTGGCTTGTTTTGAGCATTAGGATGTTAAAAAACAGAAAAGCAAGGGTCTGAAAAATTACTTACATAGTCGCAATTGCTTTTTATATTTTAGACACCACAGGAAAGTAGACCCAGGCCAGTGTGCTGGAGGCTGAGACAAGCAGGGAACAGCCAAATAAAGTCAATTATCCCAGCCACAAGCTAGTCAGACCAATGCATGAGCAGGCTCAGAGGAGGTCAGCAGAGCGAAGTAGCCAACTGCCCCAGGTGTGCCAGAACTGAGTGCTCATTGTTGTGTGGCAGAGAGGTCTTGTGACTGTTTTACACAGCATTATTAGGAAAATAGACAAATGGTATTATAAGCAAAGAGGTTGGAAGAATGGAACACTTGAACACTTCCTGTAGAGACTCCTTTAGAAAATGAGCTTTGCATGATACTAATAAATACTACTTAAAATAAGTCTCCTCCGGCTAGACACACTGGAGAAATACTAAGGAAATAAAAATAACAGGTTTCTTGATGTAGGACTCCCGGGACCTTGATTGTGAAATTGTGTACTGTGAATCTCCAACTGGGAGCATTCGGAATCTGACATTTCCCAAACACATTCTGAATAGTCTCGTGGGACTACAGTGCCTCTGAACACATGATGGGATATGTCGGTCCCAGAAAACCACGTTCCATTCCACAATGAGCAGAGAAGCTGCATGAAGGCAGAGAGAGCATCTTTCTTGTCTGATACTGAATCTCAGGACGGACAGCAATGGCCGATGCTCCACAGGTACTCAGTAAACAGGTGCGCAGGAAGGTGGGGAGGGAGAGGGAAGGGAGAAAGGATGGGGTGTCTGGCCCTTGCCATTGTATTTCAAAAATTTTTATCAGTATGTATTTGCATTACATAATAAGTATATTCAATTTGAAGAACTGACCATATCTTCACCATTTTTACTTCCCTTCCTACCTTCCTGCCCCCACTCCCCTGCTATAACCCCTTTCTATACCTGTTTCCTAACTTCACTGCTCTTTTATTTATATTTTGGGTTTCTCAGGTCAGAAAAACTATGTAATATTTAACCTTCTTTGTCTGATTCATTTCACTAAGCATAATGTTCTCAAGGTGTATCTATTTTTCCACAAATCTTATTTCATCTTTATGTTAGAGTAATACTCCATGTGTATATGTGACATATTTTCTTTATCCATTCAACTTACTGAACATAGTGGCTGCTTCCTATATGAGTTCTGCTGCTATAAACCTGATTATGCATGCATCATTTTCCCACAATACTTTTAACTCTTTTGGAAAGTTATTTCCAGAAGAGTTATAACTGGATCAAATGGAACACCTATTTTAAATTTTTGAGGAATATCCATACTTCTTTCCATAATTGTTGTACCAGTTTACAATCCCACCAGCAGTGTAGGAGGGTTCCTTTTTCCTCATAGCCTCGCCAGAATTGATTGCTTTTTGAGTTCTTGAGATACACCATTCTCTCTGGGGTTAGATGATATCTTAGTGATGTTTTGATTTGCATTTCTCTAGTGGCTAAGGATACTGAACATCTCTTCATGTATTTACTGGCCATTTGAATTTCTTCATGTGAGAACTGCCTATTCATTTCACTTGCCTATTTTTTAATTGGGTCTTTGAATTTGTGGGGTCTATTTTTCTTTAGTTCCTATCTTAGGTACAGGGTGTATTTTTCTCTGAGAATTTCCATTTTGTTGGTGTTCTCTTCTCTCTCTTCATTACTTCCTTTGCTGTCCAGAAGCTTTTTAACTTGATGTAATCCTATTTGTTGATTCTTGGTGTTATCTCTTGTGTTGAGGAAGTCCTTACCTATACTTATGTCTTCAAGGGTTATATCTATTTTGTCTTCTAGTATGTTCAATGTTTCTATTTTAATACCCGGGTCCTTGATCCACTTTTTTTATCTTAGTACAGAATGAAACATGTGGATCTGCATTCATTCTTCTGTATGTAGATAACGTGTTTTTCCAGCACCATTTGTCAAAGAGTTTATCTTTCCTCCAGTGTATGCTTTTCGCCCCTTTGTCAAAGATCAGATGGCTACCAGTGCTTGGGATTGTCTACATCTTCACTTCTGTTTCACTGGCCTGCCTGTCTGTTTTTGTGCCAGTACCATGTGGTTTTTATCACTGTTGCTTTATAATATAATTGGAATTGTGATGCCTTTTGTCTTGTGGCTTAGGATTGCTTTGGCTATTCTAAGTCTTTTCTGGTTCCATATATATCTAGGGATTGCTTTTTCTAGTTCTGTGGAAAGTGCTGTTGGTGTTTTGATTGTAATTGCACCAAATTTGTATATTAATTTTTGTAGTATTACTATCTCTGCTTTTGTAATTGTACTATTGCTTCTACTGACAAAAATTGCCTTGGCTGTGTCTAGCAGGTGAGCTCCAACATTCTTCAAAGTCATCATTTCCCTAGAAACTTCTCTAAGCTCCTCGAGCAGTTTACTGATACATGGGTAGTGCTTGGAGATGTGCTGTTTATCTTTCATATAATGCCAAGTACAGATTCCATCACTCTATAGGTGCTTATTGAACATGTACCGAAAAGAAACAGGAAGAAAGGAAAGAGCAAGGAGAGAGGGTAAAGGGGAGGGGAAGAAAAAGGAAGGAAGATAGGGAAGATGGTGGGAAGGTGTAAGGAAAGAACAAAGACAGGAGAGGAAGAGAGTGAAAGATAAAAAGAAAACAAGGAAGGAGTGAGGACAAATGGGACAGAGGGTGGTAGAGATTAACAAAATATTCAGAGATCATTTCATGTCAGCAAATGGTGATGATAAGATTGGAGAGATTTCGTAGAAGCAGGTGGTAGGCAGACATGAATATAGTAAAATGACTTCACCCTTTGTTCATAAGCAACTACAGCTTAATATTGAAGGCAATAAGGTAGTATATCAGATAAGCTTTCCACTGGAAATTGTTTTTTGTCAACAGGTAAAACACTATTATTCTATGTATTTCAAAACAAACTGAATATATCTTGTTATTTACTTAATAGGCAAAATAGCACATAGAAAAATAAAGAATTTTTACAAGTCCCTCAGTCACCTTAAACTCACATAAAGACTTCTGTCAAGTGGATATGCTGCACTCACCTGGGGCCTGGTGACCAAAAGTGGTCACCTGTTTGACTGAGCCACGTGTTTACTTCTGCAATATTGAATCAAATCAACCCTGAGTTGATCAGGAGAAACATGAATCCCAGGAAGCAGAATCTACAATCAAAGTAGTATTAAGTATTTTCTTCTTCTGAAAGCCAATAACAGCACAAATAAGTCTCTAATCAAGATTTTTTTTCTTGCCAGTACTATGCACAGAACATAAAGAGCTTGTCAAATATATGAGTTCCGTTCTCCGTCCTTTCCGTTTTCAAGCATATGTTGACAGTTTCCTCACAGCTACCATGCCTGCCAAAGTGGAAGGAATGGCGTGTGTTTTTCTGAAAGCTACCCAGAATCATAGGTATCTTAAATGTTCTCTCCTAAGGAACAGAAAATCAGAACATAACAAGTGTGCCTATTTCATGCACTGGCAGTCCTAACTGATTCAAATCTGCCTGGGAGGACTAAGCCAGCTAAATCTTATTTACATTGACACTTAATAAGGGCGAAAATTCAATTCTGTCCAAATCTAAACATGTCAAAAGAATTAGAGAAGTGAGGCAATTATTCAGAAGCTGCTAAAAATACAAGAAACTTCCTCGATGTGTGCATGTGTTTGTGTTTGTGGGTGTGTGAGGGTTGAGTGTGTCTGTGTGTCTTATTTGTCCATGTGAGCACGTGCATTGGAGGAAAGATGAAGAAGGTAGAACAAATGGGGAGAGATTTGGGTATGTAAATATTCTAGAGTATTCCTTGCAGTCAATAAATGCAGGAGGCAAGAGTGACAATGAAGCACTTCTAGGAAGTGATGAAGCTAAGGAACAGAGGAGCATTCACCAAAATAACCTTTGCTGTTTCTGTAAATTCGTGACTGGAAATATTTGAGGGTATCTACATCCCATCAAAAAGATCTTATGAATGTTCTCAAGGGGACATCTTTGGAATATGACTGGAACTAAAAGAACACTGATTGCATTTACTGTATTTTAATAAAAAGATGTTAATGTAGAAAAAAAGAATGCTTCCGTCGAGGGTCTAGACAAAAAAGGCTCAGGAAGCACGAGTCCACAGTGTCTCTGCAACCATCCAGGAGTGAAGGGGCTCTGTACAACCAAAATTAGATTTATACCCAACTCAAAAGATGTACCCCTGTGGTAGGCTACCAAATGGCTACAAAAAAAGATATCTACAATCTATTCCCCAAAACTTGTGGACATTGCCTTATATGGAAAATGTGACTTTGTAGATGAAGTTAAATTAAACATTTTTAGATGAGAAGATTATTATGGATTGTCCAGATGGACCCTAAATGTCATCACATGTATCCTTATAAGAGGGAGACAGTGGGAGATCTGGCATGCACACAGAAGCTGTTATGAAGTCGAAGCCAGGTTAGAGCAATACAGCTATAAGCCAAGACATGACAGGCTGCCACTAGAAGTAGGAAGAGGCAAGGAATAAGATAATTCCCTGGAGTCCTGCCAGCATCTTGGTTTTGGCCCAACGTGCATTAGAGGAAAGATGCAGAAGAAGGCAGAACAAATGGGATTTTAACTTTGATTTTGGACTTCTGTCATTGACAACTATAAGAAAATACATTTCTCCTATTTTTAGCCACACACTTTGTAAGCAATTGTTGCAGTGGCCACAGGAAACTAATACAAACCATACCTCAGGATGACTGTCTTAGGAGGCTGGAGCACGATGACACAATAGTCATTACACTGAGACAAGTGACTCGCTCTTCTCTCCTCCTTGGACCTTCCCTTGCTCCCCTGGTTCTGATTCCTTGCTCTCCATTTAAGCCTTCTGGATAATTATTTCCCATCTCCCCCAAGAAAAGACTACAGCAATCAGAAGATACAATTTGGGGGGGTGTTCGACAGTCAGGGTTTCTAATGTGAATTCACTTTAGTGTACCCGTCTCTGTTCTGACCAACTAAGAAAAAATAACCCTTCACACTTGACTAGCCTCAGTCTCACTAAGAAAATCAACATTCTGTACCTCCAACATTGAAATCTCAACATGCAGGTCCACACCAATCTCACCGTCTCATTAAGCTTCAGCTTAGACAGCCAGCCATCCTCCCTTGACAATATCCCCTTGATAATATTCATTTCTCAAAATGTATCAGTTCATGAATTAGTTTAACTCATTTCATGTACCTATTATGAAAGTGCAGGTTTTGTCCCCAGAAATACAAAAATATGAAAATAAACCCTTGGCATATCTGTCTATGTTCATTCAGTTGCAAGTGAAATAGACCCCAACTCAAAAAGAAGTGCATTTCCCTTTTATAATTTGTAGATTCAAAGGAAAGAAAAGCTTCAGCTTCAGATATTCTTAGATCCAGGAGTCCAGTAATATAATCAGGGATGTGTTGCTTTTCTATCTCTCACTCAATGATGTTTTCCTCTTTTGACTTCAAGTTTTTGGTGAACTTTCCTTTCTGAGTGGCAAAAATAACCACTAGGAGTTCAGATAATTACTTACCCTCACATTTAGGAATCACAGCAAAAAAGAGATTGCCTCTTTTTACTCAGGAATTCCCAATTGGTCCATTTAGGGTTACAGCTCCGCCCTTGAGCCAATCACTGCTTCCAGGAACTTTGTGTTAAATTTTCTACATGAGATTTGATTTTTTAAATCAAAATCCACATGAACAACATAAGATGCATCTTTAAGTCAAATCTGACCTCCAATATAGGGATGTCTATGTTGGAAAACATCTGATTTAGGAATCATCATATTTGCAAGATCTCAGCAGAAAAAAAAATGGTAGTTCACTCAAATTAGATATTGCAAATAGAAGTGAAAATATGGTGGACAAAAGCTCCAAAGGATATGCAGTACTCAGGAACTAGTGACAGGGTCACAACCACAGAAAGTCATGTAAATTGGGTCACATTAGCAGAGGCCATGACCTTCATAATGGTCACAGCCAGCTAGGGCATCCAGCAGATATGGGGTTCAGGTAGTAAGTACCCTAATCTCACTCTCCTCCTAGTCACATGCTGAGGTCACCATAGCCAAACCAACAGGAATCCAGAGGATAAGGGATCCCTAAGTATTCGTGAGTCAGTCCCCTAAAGATGTGCCTCCCAGGCCAGAGAGCAAGAGGAAACTGGCTGCCACTGCCATTTAGACTGGCAAACAGTAATTACTCAGTAGCAGATGTGAGTATGTAACAATGAAAATTTATTATCAAAATCTCCACGTGGAGTGTTTCCTAATTAACATAAAGAATGCTATAACAAACATTATAGGTAAAATCAGTCATATATTCAAAGTAGCAAACAGTTTTAAAACACATAGAAGCCCCCCAACTCGTGTGAAGACTTAACAAATCCTGCAAATGAATGGCACAGGCAGCACTTGAGGGTTGGAGCACCTCTGTCCTGCCCTCCTCCACTTTCAGGAGATACCTGTCATTGTATACTTGCACAGATGGCCTGTCCTACTATTGGAATGCTATGACACCCATAAGAGTCTCTCTACAAGATGCTCTTTCAAGTGTCCAGGCAAGAATGGAATTTTTTAAGCCACTTGTGATGGTATATACCTGTGACATCGGCATCAGGGAGACTGAGGCAGGAAAATAAGAAATTTCAGGAAAACCTGAGCTCCATAGTGAGAGCCTTTCTCAAAATAATAATAACAAGAACAATTTTTCTTAGCCAGTCATGGCTGCACATGACTGTAATACAAGCGCTCTGGAAGACCAAGGCAGAAGGATCACAAGTTTAAGCTTTGTCTGGGCAACTCAGTAACAGCATGACTCTGTCTCAAACTCAAAAAATAAGATTTTTAAGAAGACTGGAATGTAACTCAGTGAAAAGGCCTTGAGTTAAATCTCTAGCACTGAGAGAGAGAGAGAGAGTTGAGAAAAGAAAACATGTAGCTGTAACTTCCATGAACCACAAAAAGACTAAAAGATGTGTTGCAAATGGTGTGAGCCCTGGTTGCAAATAAACACTTGTAAATGTGGGAATATTTAATCAAAATCTTACTTACAATGTAGAATGCTATCTAGGACTAGTTAAGGGGAAGGGATACATGGCTTTCTCCAGATGCTAACCACCAGAAGCTCCCAACATTTACCAAGAGAAGCCAACATTGCCAGGATGGGCCATGTATCCGACCCTGTGGCAAAAAGAAAGGGCTATCTTCAATCGTCCCATCTGAGATGGATTTTCCATACGCAAAATAAATTGTACCATGTTAAGAATGTTAGGGGAGAGGAGGAGAGTGTATCAAGCAGACAAAAAAAATCTAAATACTTCTGTTCCTTCACTTTCTTTGTGGATTTAACCATTCACAGTTCCAACCATTCCTGAGTCACCCCAAACACCTATGACACTTATAATTTGTAATTTTTCTAAGCACAAAATCACATTGCCCATGCTACAAAACCACAGAGCTATGAAGAAAGCTTAGCTAATGAATGAGCCCAGCTGACCACCTGCCAGCCACAACTCGGAGTGGTTTCGCTCTTCTCTCCTGCATCTACACAGAAAGCTGGTGAGAAGCGTTGAGCTTTGCTCCCTAGGGAAAGCTTCCCTTGGATGACAGCATCTATTGATATTGGTGCTGGAAGTGAAGAAATGGCAAGATCCTTAACAAATAGGTTACAAACAAGTTATATTTAAAATATCATAAGCCTGAAGGAGCTTGTCAAATATTCTAGTTTTACTTGACTGTACATTATGGATGAATTTAAATGTCATAATGTATCCAGTAAAGGTCCAGAACACAGTTCATGAAGGATATGGTTCTACTCTGTGAACGATATTTACACAAAATTCATGATCCCTCCTATTTCAATTGTCTATTCCTGCAAAAATATCAAAACTTACTATCTTAAAACAACTTTGCTCACAATTCCATAATCTAGGCTACACTCCGGTACATACTGCTTCTACTGGTCTTTCCAACAACTTTGATGTGCCTGCATTATTCAGCTGGCAGGTTGACTGGGGAGCTGGGATCAGTTGGGACAATAGGAAACTTAGGCCTTCCTCTCCCCATACAATCTCAAAGGCTCTCTCTCTCTCTCTCTCTCTCTCTCTCTCTCTCTCTCTCTCTCTCTCTCTCTCTCTCTCTCTCTCTCTCTCTCTCTCTCTCTCTCTCTCTCTCTCTCTCTCTCTCTCTCTCTCTCTCTCTCTCTCTCTCTCTCTCTCTCTCTCTCTCTCTCTCTCTCTCTCTCTCTCTCTTCCCTCCTCCATAGCCTCTCCACATGTTCTCTTCAGCAAAATACCAGACTTTCTTATATGGTGGATCAGAGCTCCCAAAACCACAAAGATGCAAACTATCAAGTCTTCACACAGCTTTGGCCCTGAATGTGGTTATTAATTAAAGTGAGCTGCAAGACCAACCTTAATTGGAGGACTGCTACAACATAGAAGCAAGGAGTGTGAATTTATAGTGGAATGTTCATTTGATTGACTTTGGGATCCATCCAGGGAACTGATGGAGCACACTTCTGTGTGTGTCTGGGTGGGTCATGAAGGTGTGGCTTGGGATCTAAGTCTGGTCCCTTGCCCTTCCTACCTGCTCCGCTTCCCAGCTTCTGTGAACTAAGCAGCTTTACTCTACCTTGCCCTTCTGCCATGATGTTTTTGTCTTGGAGCCAGTTGATCACGGACTAAACCACTTAAGCCATAAGCTAAATTCAACCTTTCCTCCTTTACATTGTGGGTGGCAGGTATTGTGCCCATCAATGGAAAGCCTGATTGTTACAAGTAGATATAGTTTGTGGAAGATATAGATGTAAAAGACTAACACAGCTCCTCTGCACTACATCATAGATGCTGTAGTATTTTTTAACTGAATAAATCCAGATTTGTCCCGATTCCAGAGATGCTTAGGCTGAGGCTTAAAAGGACAAGCTATTTCAAAGTCATTCAGTTAGATTTCAATCCAAAAACAGTGCTAATACACTAACCACAGGATGTCACACTAGGTTCAGAACATGCAATGAAATTTGGTTCTTAGGAATGGACTCACTGGGTGTCTCCACTGGGTGTTCCCCGGTAAAACAGCTAAGCAAAGACGTTCTTTCATCATCCTTTCTATGGCTTTCGGCTTCCACCCCAATATTAGTATCCTTTACTGAAGGACTTCCAGCAGCTCTAATTTCAGAGGCAGTCCCACCTGGTTGTCTCCACGCACAGAATTAATGACACTGACTTCTACACACAAAATGGTACCATCTTAACAACTGAGGCTAGGTTCAACCACACCTAATTTGTGTCTTCCTTTGTTCCCCCATGGATCAAAATTAAGAATCTCAATATTCCTCAGAGACTACTATAGTGCTACTCCACATCATAATGCACTTGAATCTGTTTTCAATCTAAGGGGAAGCATCAAAAATGTTTCATGACGGTGGAATCAGGGCCATTGAGCTGAAGGTGACATGCCTAGTGCCTTCATTACTTTTTCACTGCTGGAACACAATACCCAACATCCACAGCTTACAGAAGGAAAAGTTTATTTTAGCTCACAGCTTCAGGACATCTTAGTCTATTCAGGGACATCTGGCAATGGTGGAAGGGCACAGTGAGGGCTAGCTGGAGAAAAGCCATGTACCCCATTGCAGCAAAAAGCAGAGAGAGAGAAGGGTGGAGCTAGGGAGGGAAGTATACCCTTGCAGGTAATACCCAGTGATCTGCCTCTTCTGACCAGGCCCCACCTGTTAACAGCACAGGAAATCAATATAGTAATCTACTAATAGAATTAATCCCCATAATCAAATCACCTTCCAAATACATAAAGCTTTTAGGATACACTCCAGATCTAAACCATAACACTTAGACTGGCAGGCTCGGGAGGAGAGAATGACTCAAGGCATAGAGTCAGAGCCCCCCCAAGTCCCAAGGGAGTCACCAAAGAATGGCTTCTGTATTTTTAAAATTAATTGAAATCCCAAAATTTTACCCAGACACTTAATCTATCCATAAATAACTGTCAAAACACGTTGACATAAAAATTTAGCTTTAACAGCTTTTCATAGGCATATGGTACCTAGCCAGTGCACTGAATGTTCAATTTTATTTCCTGCTTCCCTGCCCTGGGCCCTCAGATGGTTTGAGCTGAGATAAAACAGAGAGAAAAAAGGAAAGGCAAGTTGAGTCATACTTGGGCACATGTTCCTCCCTTTACAGATTATTTTTCCCTTAGTTATACTCCCTGTACCCCAGGGGTACTCCTTATTCTTTATGACACCACCACATTCATGCCCACAGTCTGTGACCCAGAGTCCTCACCGCCTTAAAAACTTCCTTGACACACAACCAAGGCTGAAAGCTATACAGGGACCCGAAGGTGAGGAGTGGCAGCATAGGAACCATGGGCCCTGGAGAGTGGTGAATGAGGGAGAGTCAACATGCTGGCATGTTTGAGTCCAAACTCAGCTTTAGGCAGATGTCATTCGGTGGGTGCATGGGAAACAATTTAAAGAGAGGGGATCATTATCAGTCCTCATTCTTGGATCAGAGTGAAAAGACAAAAACACCAAAATTTCTCAGCTCTGTAAATGCAATATTAATTACATCATCTAAGTGATCTGTTTTATTTAGGCTAAGTCACCAATCAGCACAACAACAATCTTTTATGTATCTCTTAAATGTCCTGTTGATATGATTTCAAGTTATGTTTGATTATGACAGTAATCTGAGATGTACTTCATAAGAAATACATGAGGATCAATCTTCTCATGTTATAATATTGTGAATTTTCAGTCTGTAATTTGATGCTTATAAAATATTGCAAGAACTTAAGCAGTTAAAGAAAATTAACTATTACTCAAACATTATTCTCTCTCTAATCGTTTATCAAAAATTTTGACTTTCTATTTAAATATGTCCTTGGCTATGACATCATAAGATAGCTGTTTTTTTCTTTTTTTGTCATGAGAACTATCTGGATCCTCCTTACCCACCCCCCCCCCATGTTTTTATTACAATGTATTTGTGATACACAATAGTTACATTAAACTTGAGAATTTTGTGCCCATACATATCACATCAATTTCACATCCCCTTTCCCACCCCTTTCTCAACTGCTCACCCCCTTCTTAAGCCCCCCAACTCCCATCATCTCATCTGTTTGACTCTATTATTTACTTATACTGTGAGTTTCTCATATGACAGACCATGTAATATTTAATCTGAGTCTGACTCACTTCACTAAGTATGATGGTCTCAAGTGGTATTCATTTACATACAAATGACTTGGATCTATCTATCTTTATAGCAGAGTAGTACTCCATTGCATGCATATATGTGTGTGTGTGTGTGTGTGTGTGTGTGTGTGTGTGTGTGTGTGTGTGAGAGAGATATATATATATCGCATTTTTATTCTTTGGAATTTTGATGGATATTTTGGCATGCTCCATGATTTAGCTACTGTTAATTGTGCTGCTATAAACATGAGTATTCGTGCATCTCTGTTATATGGTTCTTTAAGCTCTTTAGGGATATCCAGAAGAGGATATCCATTTGATGAGTGAAATGAAATATCTATTTTCACTTTTTTAAGGAGTCTCTACACTGATTTCCATAACGATTGTATCAGTTTTCAGTTAAAGTGTTTCTTTTTCCTCACACCCTCTGCTTTTTGAGTTCCTCGTGGAAGCCATTCTCATCGGGGTAAGATGCTGTCTCAGTGTTGTTTTGATTTGCATTTCTCTAACAACTAAAGATGCTAAACATTTTTCTTCTTTTTCTAATTTGCTTTTTATAAATTTATTGTGGTAAAAAATTCACATGACATAAAATGTAACATTTTTGTAAATAAATTTCAAATTGTGTACCACATTAGAATCATGGAGTATGGGGAATCAGTGCCCATCTATGTCCACGCCTTTTTCAGAGGTTCACACCTTTCCTATCTGACCGTTGCCTCTCCTTCTACCCTGCCATCCATGTTGGGGCCTTTTTGTGTTATTTGCAGACCATTTGTACTTCTGCTTCTGAGAGCTGTACTCGTTTCACTTGCCAACGTATTAATGAGGTCTTTGATTTTAAGGAGTCTATTTTCTTTAGTTCTTTGTTTATTCTACTTATTAGTCTCTGTGATTGGTATAGTCTAGGTTCATTCTCCTGCATGTGGATAACCAGTTATCCCAGCATCATTTATTGAAGGGGTTATCCTTTCTCCAATGTATGTTTTTGGCTCCTTTGTCAAAGATCAGCTACCTGAAATACTTGAGGTTGTCTCCACACCCTTGGTTCTGTTTCACCGGTCTGGGTGGGGGTTTTGTGTTTCTTTGTTTGTTTGTTTGATTTTGCTTTTGTTTTTTACAGAAATACTTTTAATATATAATGTTTCTCTTAATTTATACTTAGGTACATTCAATATATTCCCTACATCCAAGGCCATAAAAGAAAAATGTGTTAGAATATTTCATCTTCACCTTTCATCTATAAGCAATTTTAAATTTTCTGCTAAGCTTCACTGCTGAACATCGGAGAGTCCATACATAGGAACAAGAGAAATTCCAGTTATTGAGGTGTTAGAAGCTCCTTGGGGTAATTTTTTCCAGTTCTTTTAGGCAGGCATACCTTCCATTTGCTTCCAATAAGGCACCTGCTGCAATTTGGCCAGAGCCTATTGGCAATTAACATATTTTTGGACGGATTTTTGAATGAGTATGAGTAATGTTCTATAGAAACAGGTAAGGGAAATAGGCCTCTTCTCCTACCACCTCCCTACCAGGCATTAATAGTATATTGGAAGCACATGCCAGAGCAAATTATGACACTCATACAGTTACATGAGACAACACATGGGTGGTCGTCCTATCTTGTCTTGGAAATTCTATCTTTGTGACCTTTCAGCTGCTCCTAGTATAACTTGAATGAAAGGTTCACATGAGATATATGTGCATTGTTGGAACTGTTCAATGTGCCAAACCTTCTAGTCAGAGTCAGATAACCACGTCCTCCAATATGTAGTTAAACAAGGGATCTATCTGTAATCCTAAATTCAGAATGTAACTCTAATGGGCTCTGGGCTTTTGGCCTTATTGAATACTTACATCCCTAATATGCAAGGGCAGAACTTTCTACACAGTACTTATAGCTAATGCATACATCTTGAATGTCATTCATTTCACCAATGAAAACTCATTTCTTACATCTATGTAGCTAATTAACCAAATCCGTATTATTTATTTGAGATTAAGATACTTTAACTTGTAGTAGTTGCTTTGGAAATGTTGATTTCTGGTTAGCATCTTTCAGAAGCTAATAATACCTGGAATGAGAATTTCTTTTGGGGGATTTCAAATGTTAAACAGCTATTTCTAAGGTATGGGTGAAAAGAAACATATGCACAAGTATATTATCTTTGCTATGTACCTTAAATTATATGCTATGAGATATGATATTGTTGTGGCTATGACTATAAGTGAGTATGGGATTTCTATTCTCAGCTTTCTAAGGAATCTCCAAACTCATTTCCATAGTGATTGAGCCAAATTGCAATCCCACCAACAGCGTAGAAGTGTTCCTTTTCCCCCCACAACCTCAACAACAATGGCTGTGTTTTGAGTTCTTTATGTAAACCACTCTCACTGGAGTGAAATGGACCCAGTCGCAATTCTCCTGGGCATTTTCCCAAAAGAACTAAAGTCATCATATCATAGAGACACATGTATATCCATGTTTATAGCAGCATAATTCACAATAGCTAAATTAAGGAAACAACCTATATGCCCATCACCAGAGAAATCAATAAAGAAAATGAGGTATGTGTATACAATGGAATATTCTGTGGCCATGAAGACAGATATGTAGCATTTGTAAGAAAACTGGGTCACCTTGAGTCAGTAAGACTAAGTGAAATAGACCAGACACAAAAGATTAAGTATTTTATGGCATCTCTCATATGAGACAGCTGTAAATAAATGTATAAAAAGATCTTAATGGAAGAGAGAGGGTAAGAAAAAAGGAGATGCTCTTCCAGTCAAGATGGCGGCTGAGTAACAGCGCTACACAATGTCTCCTCATCGACCCACTTAAAAAGTCGAGAATTTAGTTAGAAAAAGTGTGTTTGGTGTATCTAGGAAAGAGAGGAGCATCTCAGACAACTGAAAGGAGGCCAGGGGAGGCCAGAAATTCCAAAGGATCATAGAAAGCAGAGAAAAAAGAATCCCCCAGCACAGGAAGCCGCCACTGCCGGCTACAAATGGCTGGAGCCACAAGCAGCTGAGGATGGTGGAAAGCTCGCAGGAACCTGAACATCTGATGGAGCTGGGAGATGACGGTGCACCCCAACAACTGATATGAGGCTGTGGGTGGGTCAGAAATCCTGAAGTCACATCGGAAGAGGAGGAAAGAAGCAGCTGACTCGGCGCAGCCCCGAGCTGCCGGCATCCACGGACCAGAGGGAAAAAGGTCCGGAGCCAGAACCTCAGCCCGAGGTAAGCACGGATCCAGAGAAGTGGGAATTGTTGGCAGCTGGCGGCCCTGGCCTCTGAAACACCAACCCGCGGGTAGTGGGAACTACAAACACAGTGTGCACTTCCCCTAGAAAAGGCCCCGGGATCCCAGATCACAGCCTCACAGGCAGTGACGTCAGCAGGAGCCATTTTAAATAGAAGGAGGAAAAAAAGCCCAAGACTGAATCCTTTAAAGTAAAAGAAAGCTCAGAAGAGCTCAGCAGGGCTTTGGGATCATGCTAAAACAGTTCCTGGGAAGAAACTGGCACAAGTGGCAGAGAGAGGAGAAAAGAGGGGGGAAAGGCTGCTGATTCCCTGAACGGCTCAGGGCGCCTCTGCTCCAAGCGTGGAGAGACCCACCCTGGGGGAGAGAAGCCAGGACAGAAAGAGAGCTGTGCTGAGTGGTCCAGGGGAAATAAGACACCTCAAAAGGGGGATCATCACCCCATTCCTCCGGCACACGCCAGAGGCTTCCAGTTCACCGCTGCCCTGCCCGCCAGAGACATCTAGGACAGGGAAGTCCATTGCCCGTCCATCCCGTGAGCAAGATGCTTCCAGAGGCTTCCAGAGAATTCCATCATTCTGTCAATCCTGAGCCCCAGAGGCTCCCAGAGGCATCTAGGACTGGGTATTCCATCGCCCTGTCTGTCCCTTGGGCCCAAGGACTCCAGAGGCATTTAGGACTGGGCCTTCACCAATCCCTTCTTTCTTGCACACCAGAGACAGCCAGAGGTAGCAGAACCATGGGGAAACGTGGTAACAAATCTCATACAAAAAGACCTGACACCCCAGAAGATGATACCAGGGATGCTGAAATTGCAGAATCCAAGGATGAAAAGGGCAAAGATGATGGTAACTTCTGGGCCCAGATATTCAGTGAATTAAAGCAGGAATTAGAGCAGGAAATAAAACAGACAGTGCAAGAGCTACACCAACACATTGCTAAGCAAAAAGCAAGACTTGAAAAGCAATTAGAGGAGACCAAAGAAGAAATATATCAGAAGATAATGAAGGCAATACAAGAAATTAGAGAAGAACACAGCAGACGTATAGAAAAATTGAATGCAGATATTCAGGAAGTGAAGACACGCAGGAAATAATAAGCAACCATTTTAAACATCTTCAGAATAGAATGTCAGACCTAGAAAATAAAGTGACTGAGCTGCAACATACAGGCCATGAAGAACACAAAGTAAATAAGAAAGAGAGCAAATCATTACAATGGCTGATACATGATTCAAGGAGAAACAACCTCAGATTTATGGGAGTACAGGAGAAGACTGAGGACAAAACAAAAGGCTTAAAGGACATGTTTAATGAAATATTGGAAGAAAATTTCCCAAATCTAAGAAAATAAATGAACAGGGAACTATTGCAGGCATATAGAACACCAAGCAACTTTGATCAGAAGAGATTCTCATCACGACACATCATAATTAAAATTCTAGAAACCCAACACAAAGATAAAATACTAAAAGCAGTAAGAGAAAAACAGAAGGTGACCTACAAAGATAAGCCCATCAGGATAACTTCAGACTTCTCAATCCAGACTCTAAAAACAAGGAGATCATGGACCAATGTCATCCAAGCACTAAAAGGACATAATGCCAATTAAGACTGCTATATCCAGCAAAATTATCTTTTAATTTAAAGGGAAAACTTAAAACTTTCCATGATATAGACAGCTTAAAGGAATTTGCAGCCATGGAGCCAGTATTGCAAAGAATACTTAAAGGAAACTTAGAAAGTAAAAGGGAGGCCAGCATCACCAATGACCCCAGAGGAAAAGCGAAAACAGCTAGAGGAGAATGAGCTGAGAAAAAAGTATGTTAGCAATCAGTGAAATACAAGTAAATAAGTTATGAAAGTTTTAAAAATTCTGAAATAACTAAATTTGCCCTCATATCTGCCACATTAAGCATATTTATGTGGTATAGATTTAAGTTCATTTAATGTAGCGATGTGATATAGTTTTAACTTTGTTTTATCATAGCAATTCACTTATTAGGTCACTGATGAAAATTTATTCTAAGAAAACTGATTGATGTAAAGATAACCCTGTGAATGTACAAATATTTTACCTTCCTGTTTTCAACTTAGGCATTTGAAATTTAACTTTTTTTCTTCTTCTTTCTCAAATTTACTAGTCTTTTGAACTACATGCTTATAGTTATTTTCTAGTGTGAACTGGTGGGTAAGGCCAGGCTTAAGAATACCAACAAAGATATAGCAAAATATTGAAAAAAAAAACTTTTAGTAAATATCCCATTAAAGGGATTGGTTGGCTTCAGAGAAGAGGCATCAAGATTTAACTACTGCAAACCCATTGGAATAGGAAGCTGAGTTAGGGTGGTGACTTAAGTGAAATGACTTAGGTGCGGAAGATTAATATGTTAAACACTGTATGGTTTCTCTGACTTGGAAAACCTAGAACACAGACATTCTTTGGAACCACATGAAGTGATAGCCGGAGTTGGGGGAAGTGAAGGGGGGGTGGGAGGGTAGAAAATGCAAGGGATTGTAAAGTCGATATGATACATATGTGTACGAAACACCCAAATTCATTTTAAATAGTATGTATTACATATATATTAACAAAAATAATGTGGAAATTTTTTTTAAAAAAGAAAAAAGGAGATGGACTTCTGGGAAATGGAAGAGACACTGAGAGTCAGAAGAAGGGAGGGTAGAGGAAGGGTAAGAGAGAAAAAAGTTGTCAAAGTGATATATACAGGCACAAATTCCCCAAGTTTTATGTAATCAACATGTTATTGAATCTGTAGTACATTCCTATTCAAATAAAAGAGGATAAAAACAGTACAGATTTTAAGAAAGATTTTTGTTTGTTTTATATGAATAAGCTTTTGTCAAAATGAGTGTCTTTGAACTAGGCTTAAGATATGATAAGCTCTAGAATCACCACATGATCCAGCAATTCCACTCCTTAGTATATATTTTTTTAATTTGAAAGCATCTCAAAGAGATTGTTGCATGCCCATATTCATAGCCCCATTACTCACAATAGCTAATGCGTCCGTCAGTAGATGAATGGATATGCAAAATTTGGTAGGTACATACAATAGAATATAATTCCTCCTTAAAACAGGAAGTTCTGACATGCTAAAATATGGATGAAATATAGTATGGTAAGTGAAATAAGTTAGTCACAAAAGGACAATCATTGTATAGTTCTACTTATGTGAGGTACATGAAGTAGTCAAAAACAGAGTCAGAAGATAGAATGGTGGTTGTAGGGGCTGAAGGAAGAGAGAATGGAGAGTTATTTAACAGACACAAGAGCTTCTGTTTTTCCAAATGAAAACAGTTCTCTAGATGGTGAAGATGACTGTACAACAATACAAATGTACTTAATATCACTGTGTTATACAATAAAAAAGGTTATGATAGTAAATTTTATGCTATTTTTATTTTACCACAAGGAAATAATTGAAGGGAATGAACCCATCACATCTGTCATCGTCTTTCTGTTTGTGATTCATCGTGAAGCCACTATTATGTGGCTTGCTGTCCCTCTGTCATAACCCTGAAGCCCCAGGAATAGTTGGCTGGTAAAGCATGTGTAATGGTAGCAGTCGAGGGTCTGCAAGCAGTCCACTGTGTGACAAATGAGGGCTTGGGTCAGGGAGTGAAGAGACAGGAAACCAGAGAGGACAGTAGAAGCCAATCTGAAAGCAAAGCAACTAGAGTGGAGTGAGCCCGCCATCCCAGAAAGAAACAACATTGACAGTGAAACTCACTCTCAACTGCCAGTTCTGAATTTGAATGACCCTGAGAGTGCCTCTTTAATTTTTGCATGCATTTCAACTTTCTTGCCACATCCTTCTTCCAGTCCAGCACAAAGGGCCTTCTTTTCAAAGTAAGGAACTTTAATTACATAAACATGGTATGGGGAGGCTTAGAAATGGAGTACGCAATCATGCTAGTTCATCTTAGTTGTCAACTTGACTAGATTCAGAGATTCTTGGAGAGGGTTATGGGGTACTGTACTCACTGATGATGTTCACAGCTGAATGTGCTTGAGGAGGTGGGGCCTGATTGTGGATGTAAGTCACTGAGGCTAAGCTTACTCTGGCACTCACCTACTCACTAGCTCCTGACTGCCATGAAATGAGCCACTGTGCTCCACCACACCTTTCCACCATAGTGTTTCTGCTTTGTGGCCAACCGAGCATGGACAGAAACCATGAGCCAAACTAAACATCTCCTTCTTTAAGCTATAGGTGTCAAGTACTTTTTTTCCCAGCAACAAAAAGCTAACTAACACAGATGATATTCAGGTTTTTCAGAGATAACTCTTGTTGCTATATAGAAATTTAATTGGAAGGAGCTAAGACTAGAGGCAGGGACATTAATTCAAGCAAGGAATTAAAATGACCTGATATAAGGCAGTAGTTGCAGGGACAGAGAACAATGGATACTTAAAGAGCTACAAAGGAAGTAGGATTGAAAGTGTGGTGACTAATTCACTGTGGTGGTGACAGGGAGAGAAATGATCAACATGATTTACTCACTTGGGCAACTGAGTAATATGGTGACGCCATTCACTGAGAAGAGACACAAGAAGGCTAGATGGGAGGAAAAACCAATGCATGTCATTTTAGACACTCAGTTTTAGCTATTCGTTTTATAGCTAGGTGTTGATATCCATCAGGTAGTTGGATTTAAGAGTGTGGCATGCAGAACAAAAGGCTGAGCTTGAAGACTTGTGGAGGAGTAATTTTTCAATTCATAAGTGTGAATGGATCACCAAGAGTATGCAGAGATAGACAATGGGACAATCAGGGAGAAGAAAGAAGGCACATCAATATAAGCATAGGTTTTCATCCAGGGGAGGTTTTGCCCATCAGGAGACACTGGGAAGTATCTGGAGAGATTTCTGACTAACCAGTGGGAAGAAGAGTGCTACTAGCAATAAGTAGGTAGTGGCCATGAAGCTGCTAAACACTTCATGATGTACAGGACAGTCCCCACAATGGAGCATTATCCTACACAAAGTGTCAAGGCCAAGGATGACAAACCTTGGCCCAGGGATATTATGAGAGCCTTATCACATGTCTTGTTGAAATCTAGGCATATTTTTTCTAAAAATGTATCTCTGATTTTTTTTAATACTAGTTACCATTTCAGAGGGAAAAAATGAGATGGTCTCTTTCTAAAGGAGCATTTACCATCCTCTTCCCTTTGGGTTTTCCAGATGATGGTGCATCCATGTCACTCTCTATTGAAATTTCATGCTTCTTTCACAGGGAAGAGGAGAGGTTAACATGAATGGTGATAGCCTAAGCTGGCCCTGTTTCCTGTTAGGTAGGGCTGCCATGCTTCTGATACAAGAACATTGCTTACATTCCCCCTCTCATGCCCTGCCTCATGGATTAAATGGGGACTGGGGCTTGTCTCTGCTCCCAGTAAGGCCATCCCATAAGACTCTCCCACTGTCCCTTCCCTCTGACTGACTGAGAGGCGAGCACATGGTTCTCTCTAGCTCTTGCCACTTTTCCATTCTTTTTCTACCCAGAAGAAACCCAAGGCAAGGTGTTGGCATGGTGGGCCACCCGCATTCCCACTGTTGTCTGCCCAACCGGTGTATTCTAGAAGAGTGAGAGTGAAGAGGACAGTCAAGGCAGCGTAGAATGGAAGGCAAAGGCAAAGATGACGTAAAGATGAAATGACATTGTTTTTTCAAGAAATACAGAGAGTCACTTAGCCATGCAAGATACCTTAGGAAAAATTATATACAAACAGATCATGTCTCAAATTAGCCCATGAAATGAAGGAATGGAGAAAGAATTTGTATACTAGTTAACCTCTGCCACCTGTCCTCCATAGGTCGAAGTTCACCTCGTGTGGAATTAACTCACATGTACCTCTCTGTTGCATCACTTAAGCCCTCTGATAATCACTGGGAAAAACAAGATCCCGCAGCTCAGGCTGTGACTCTTTTGGGCTTACACAGAGACGACTGCTATGGAAAAGCAAATAACAGTTGGTCTAGGAGATTTAAAAAAAGAAAAGAAGACTAAGAGAACCCGAGGAGGAGAAGGTGGTCTGATGCACAGCAAGCCTTTATACACCACTGATTAAAACTGAGAATGGAAAGGAAACTATATTTCTATTCCAAAAATCATACCATTTCTGACACAATTTCTTAGAAAATTCATGGTGAATTCCATTGATAGTCACAAAACATTTGGGGCACACACTACTGGCAGCCTACTCTCAAATCCATTCTGCCCTCGTGTGTCACGATCCTTCCAAATCTTAGATGAACATGTAGCCATCCCAAACTAAAACCACATTTTCAAGTGTAGGTATGACTCTGTGATTACATCTTAACCAGTGAGGTATACAAGCAAAGCCTACATAGTGGGCTGCAGAAAACCTCTTTTCCATCTTCTTTCACTCTAAAATGCAGGTGTGACAGTTGAGACTCTAAACAACACTTTGGACCAAGAGGACAAAAAGAATATGGGTCCCTGTTATTATTCGGATCTAAAATATCCCCCACAAAGGCCATGTGCTAGGAGATTTGTTGCATGACAACTTTAACTTCAGGAGTGGATATATACATTGATGGATTCGTAATTCGATGGTATTATTGGGAGGTGACAAGAACTTTGGAATTATGGCTTAACTGAAGGGAATAGGTCACAGAGACATGACCTTGGATGCCACATCTCAGTCCTGGCTCCTTCCTCTCTGACTTTTGCTATTTCCTGGGAACCATGAAGTGAGCTTTGACACATGCCAGATAACTTCATGTATCAAAACATTGCCTGGTACCCCCAAAATTATGTACAATTTTAGGTGGATTTAAATAAATATAAAAAGACAAAAATACAAGAGATGCCAGTGGTTCAAGGTGGGGGAAGCTTTATTGAGGAAGTCATATTTTATTACTTCATGCATACACACAGCTCATATGTATCAAATGTCTATTCCAGACACCTATTAATGAAGCTCAATTTGGTGACCTTAAGGGACTCACAAAATAGCAAATTACAAAGTAAATAGGCATGATTTGAATTACTTTACATTTTTCTAGACTATTCCCTGCAAGAGTTATATGAGAGTAAAATAAAAAAAAAAAATCCACTCCAAATTTGAGAAACTAATGCCCTTTTCTGCCCATGTATTTCTCTAATACAGTTCTTGAAGGTCATTTCTGATAAAACCCATGCTAAATTCTTCAGTACTGAGAGCTCAGGAGACGGTAAGACTGGCTTAAGAGGTGCTGCTGCCCCTGACCTATGGTTAATGTGGCAGATCTGAGGGCACAGTAAAAGCACACAGTTCCTCACTTCTGATGAGTCAAGCTTTCTTCCTTTCACGAATACTTGGTTGATAAAAGAGCACAGGCCTCTACCTCCCATCCCACCCCCTCCCATCCCAGAATGGGCAGCCTGAAACTGCCTTGGTGATAAATGCAGGCAACAGCTGGAGAGACGTAGTGAATCGTGCCACTTCTATAGAAACAGGAAGACAGGAAAGAAGAGGGGTGCTGCAGAAACTTCCAGGAGCATTCTGTGAAGAAGTCCCATTAGAGCAGTAAAGCTGGGCAACATCTCAGCCTTCTTTTTCCTATGGTAACTCACAGACACACATACACCACAGACATAACAAAAACACGCACACAAGCGCTAAGTGGGTCTTGCCAGCTTTACAATTCAGGGCTACTTTTGTAATCAGTGATAAACCCCAGCAAAACAAGCTTCTTCTGGACTATACTAGAGTAACTCGGGGCAACCAAAACAAACAGCCAAAATACTCCTCAGAATGCAAACATGTGTGTCCATTGTCAGGAACTCCCAGCAAGTGAGGTTTGAAAGGGAAATTTGGGGTTTTGTTCTTCAAAAGTGGAAAAATTCAACCATTTTTAAAATTTTTCAATTACAGTAAATTCTTGAGCACCTTAAATAATAGTTTTATGTTAGGTCTATCTGTCTCTCTTTCTCTCTGTCCCTCTGTCTCTTTCTTTCTCTGCCACTCTGTAGATCAGGCTGGTCCTGAACTCAGTATGTAGCCCAGGCTGGCCTCAAACTCACAGCAATTCTGCTCCCTCAGTCTCCCAAGTGCTAGACTGTAGGCATGTACCACCACACCCAGTTAATATAATACTGGAGAATCGAACCCAGGGCTTTGCACATGCTAGACAAGCACCTTAACAACTGAACTACACTCCAGTCCAAAAACAGAGCTCTTCTTTTTTTGGTTCTCCTTGGCCTTAACATTTCTACATTCTCAGAGTAGTGATAGAAGCTTTCACTTTTCACCACCCTCTCCATGTGACACTTAACAAACACAGATGAAAACCTAACATCCCCTAACCAGATGGTATAAATGTCACTGAACAGAAATGGCCCCTCCTTTTGCATTTAATTCTCTTAAGATAGCCTACTTCTGGAGGAGCTCCTAGACCTACTGTCACGTCCCCATTATGAGCACACCACAGTAGGACTAACTTGTCCAACAAAGGAACTCTGCAGCTTCCTATTTGCCCTTCTTTAACGTGAGCAATTAGAGATGAAATAGTTGTCATATTGACATGGGCCTTGGTTCTAACTGGAGGCCCTCTTTTTTGTTTCTGTTGATGTGATGAGAAAAGGCTATGTATGACTAAGCCAGTAGTTCAGAGAATAAGAGGCACACAAAGCAGATCTGAACTCAACTTAAAGGCAGCTACTCATTTGAGTCCAAGAATGCCACTCCAATGCATAGAACATATGGAAACCAAATGCTTATTATCAGTTGTCAATGAGACATTACAATTGTTTATAACAAATAGCTAATTGATACAGTAACGGCAGATTGCAAGAAACTAAAAGGCAAGACTCTAGATTTCAGTTGTTTGGGTTTGATAGCAAATTCTCCAAATCAAAACCCTATCAACTCAGTTTATTCACACTTGGTGATTTTGTTTGTATAACCATAAACTGGAGATAACATGATTTCTCCTCCCTCAGAGGCTTATTGTGAGGATTAGATTTCTAAATACATTCAAAGCACATGAAGCAATATCTAGCCACAGTAAACATTCAATAAATCTTTTCCAGCATTCTTTGTCTAATAAAAGTGATGTTACATTTTTGCATGTGAATACAAATTTTAGAATCAGCTTGCAAGCCAAATTTCCTGCAGAGATTTTGACTGAAATTGCATTAAATATATAGGTGAAGTCAGAGGAAATTTACATCTCAATTAAGTCAGTCCACAAATATGATGTATCTCTCCATCCAGTTATTTATTCTTCAATTTCTTTCAGTAATGTTTTATATTTTTGGTATCAAAATCTGTGTATATTCTTGTATTTATACCTAAGTATTATCATAGAGTTATGATACTATAAATAATATTGTTTACTTCCATTTTCAGTTATTATCACTAGGATATTGTATTTTGACCTAGCACTGTACAATTATGCTAAACAAATTTATTATTTTTCCAGCTTTTTGGCATATTCTTATGCATGTTCTACATAGATGGTCATTTAATTCATTCTTAAAGACAATTTTCTCTCTTCCTCTGACATCTAAATGCTTTTTGCTTTTTTTCCTTGCCTTCTTGCCTTGGCTAGGACCTCCAGTACAATGTTGAAGAGAATCGGTCAGAACAGATAAACTTGCATTGCTATTTTCCCATAGTTATTAATTTATCAGTATACATTTGCAATATATAATAAGTACATTCGTGTTGGGGAATTGGTACATAAACTTATAGCACCTGAATCATTTTTCCTTCCTCTCCCTGCTCACCCGTCTCCCCCATCCCCAGCTCCTATTCCCATTTCCACAAAGTCGACCTCCCTGTTTCCCGTCATCGAGCCTTTGTTTTGCTCTCTAATTTTTTGTGCGTCTTGTATCTCTCTTGCTAAAGACATCATGCAATATTTGATCTTCCATATATCATTTATTTCACTTGGTGTTATGATCTCAAGGTCTTACTTTGTTCTTGCTCCAAGGGGGAAAGCATAATCTTTAGCCATTCTGCTTAGCTGTAGATTTTTATCAAGTTGAGCAACTTCCCTTCTCGTCCTAGTTTTCTGAGAGTTTGTATCACAAATGAATGTTGAATTTTACCAAAATTATGGTCGCATATCAAGAAAGTTATAGATTTTTCTTTTTGATTTGGCAAAATGTTAAATTTCATTGATTTGTTTTCAAATGTTAAACCAACCTGGCATAGAGCTGGAATAAATCCCATTTCTTCATTATGTAACACCATTTTCTTATCTAGCTAAATTTAGTTTGCTAACATTTTGATAAGGATTTTTGCATCTATGTTCATAAGGGATATTAGTCTATACTTTTTGTTGTCTTTGTGTGGTTTTAATATCAAAGTAATGCTGTTCTCCAGTTGAGAAAATTTTGCTTCTATTTATTGAAGAATGTGTGTGTATATACATATGTATACATACACACACACACACATATGGGGGTGTGAGCATGTAAGTGTGTATGGGTGTGTTTGGGTGTGTAAATTACACCTTCTAAGGTTCTAGTTCAGTGTATTTGAAAAGTTGATATGAGAATCTGCATTTTACAATCTGCATTTAAGAAATAACATTAAGAAAAACTCCCTGGGTGACAACAATATTCAGCAAATTTGATAACTCCTCTTAGGGTATAAAGAAACTGTCGCCAGCAGAGTATGTACTAATGAAGCAAGAGAAGCACTTAGGGTGCAAAATTTAGGGAGGCATTCATGCTCCCACCTGTCCACAACTGAGAGTACCATCTTAGCATAAATTCTGGGCCTTTCACAGTTCTCTCTTGCCTCATTGTAGTACCAGCTCTGATTTTCAGCATTCATGAGAAAAGTGCAAGCGTAGGCAGCAGACAAGAGTCCTTGCTCTGCCTGATTCCCGGCCCCGCCTCAATCCCAGGGTTGCTCTCCGAACTACCCCATTTAACACTGTCTCTAACTTGCCAACCTAGAATGAACTCTTGTTGCCAGTCCTGGATTCCTAGCTTTGTACCATGATCTCCTAGCAACTAATTACTGCTGCGTTCCCAGCTCTTCTCCCTAATTCGAGAATGGGTTGCTTCCAAGTGTGCTTATATGTCAGTTGCTCAGGATTTGAAGGATTTCAGTCTCGATTCTTAGGCTAAATGGAAAGCACCTGAGAAATCATTAAAACATTTTAACTAAGTATCTTCAATTCCACATGTGCAAAACTTAGCTCCTCACCCCTTTGCACTAGCCCATTTTATTTTGTATTCCTAAAGCAAATAGTGCCATTATCTAGCTAAACCCCAAATCTGAAGATCATTCTATACTCTTTCCCCTCCCTCAGCTTCAGTTTCCAACTAGCTTTTAAGTTCTATCACTCGTTCCTCCTAAATATCTCTGGATCTAGCCAACGTCACCTGTTGTCATAGCTTCTACCTTAGTTCAACCCTTCGTCATCTCTTACCTGGACACAATAGCCTTCAATGGGTCTTACTATTCCCAATGTCCATACCGTGATCACGTATTTTATTGTGACAGCTGAGTAAAGAAGAAACTACAACGAAAAAAATTTTATAATTTTTGGAATGCCAACTTATTGACCAATAAATTGGGAAGTGATTGGATCATTAGGAGGGTTAGCCATTGATGAGCCTGAGCTGAACGAGTGCTAAGAGGTGGGGCCTAGTTGTAAGATGTAAGTCCCTGGACTGTTCCTCAATGGTTTTCCCCCTCTTTCTACTTCCCAGCCAAAAATAAACCCTTCCTCTTCTAAGTTGTTATCCTCAAATACTTTGCCACAGAGACCAAAAGCTGACTAACTCAAGGGAGCTCAGGCAAACACAGATGAATTCAGTGTTTGCATGAGGCTATCCAGTTGTCCCAGCACCATTTTTGAACACTGTTGTTCCTCCCATGGAAAGATCCTGGTAACCTTACTGAAAAGCAATTGATCACAAATGAGTGAATCAGCTGCGGTACAAACTCTGAACCCAGAAGTAATTTCAAGCTATGTTTTGTTGAAATATGTAAATATATAAGCCCAAATACTTTCTCAGGTAGCAAATTTTTGCCTCCAGTTGGAGTAACTTTCTTTGACAAATGTTTTAATGTCATAAGACTCTTAAAATAAGTTTACTTTAATTATGATCCTTTTCATGCTTTGCACAACTCAAAAGCTGCAAAATTATAGGACTTCTCAATTTCATTTTAGTTTGGTACAAACTATAAATTTACCCAATTAAAAATAGGAGGCCCATAAAAAGATACTTCAAAGTCAAGATACTCCAACATTCAATTGTAGGATTGCAAAATCAAATCCTGTAAATCATTTGAACTCTCATAATTCAACTTGTTTAGTCCCTGTCTAGTTTTGAAAAATAAATCTCAATGTTTTTCTGTTCACAAGCTTTATTTTCAATGATTTTATTCTTGTAAAATCTTCAAACATGAATCTTTGAATACTTTGATTAAAGATTTCCAAATGGTTTTGAGAAACTAGGAACTAAAATTTAAAGGACTTACAAACATGTTTGACACCAGTGTAGAACACGATGATTGATTGACAAAAATAGTTCTTCAAGGGCTCACACATTTCTAAAATCCATTTGAGAATGCCCATACTGCCATTCTAAGTCTTTTTGACTCAACATCAGTTTTGTTCTAAACATTTTGTATTTCAGTTACTTTAACATAGGGTAAACAGAAACATTTGTAAATTTGAACAACTATAACTTCTATTTTGATTGGTTAATGCAGCTTGTTCTTACACAACTATGAATTACATATGCACTTGAGCTTTGAAAAGCATTAGTCTTGAGCACGGGCATGTAGGATGTTGGCTCTCAATCTACCAGCACTCACTTCTGTATCTGTCATGTCCCAGTGTTCCCCACCTTCCACCAAGTGAGGCCTCAGTATTCTGCCCCTTCCAAGTTACAATCCCAGCAGTATGCCACACGCCTGTAATCTACAACACGTCCCTAATTCACCACACTCCTGTAATCCACCCCTCCTGACCTGGCCCCTCCTCTGAATAGCACACGATTCCACAAGCATTCCACAACATCCAAACACATGAGGCTTCTGGGGGACATTCCAGATCCAAACCATAACACTTTAGATACAAAAGTGAGTGCTGGTAGACTGACAGCCAACATCCTAAATGCCCACGCTCAAGACTAATACTTTTCAAAGCTCAGAAACCTCTTCCCACAACCCCTTCCCAGAGGGCTAGAAAGAAAAGCTAAGTATATCCAAATGCTAATTTCAAAATCTGAGACAGAAACAACTTTAGAGCACAGGCAAGATCTGAGGAGTGAAGGGACTTATGTAAGAAGGAAAAACATAATTAACTTGTCAAATGTTTCCCACAGATAGCAAGAATACAGTAGATGTGTACATAAGCAAGTATCAGTTCTCACTAGTGCGAAGCATAGTGCTGTTCATTTTGTTCTACCCCTAGTTTCCAGAGGCACTAATGATTTAGTATGTATTTGCAATACTTTCTAACATTAGGCAGTTTAAATCATTTTTAAGTTCTTGTGTCCATATACCCATACATAAATATATATTTATACATTAATGTAAAAGTATCAATATATATCAAATTAGTTGTAGCAGGTGAAACAAGAGTTAAATTCTTTAAATTATCAACTAGATACACGTTGAACCCTACAATCATAAATAATTCTACCTTTTTAAAATTTTGACACAATTATCCTTAGTAATTTTTATTTTAAAATTTCATGATGTTCACTGATTATAACTTAGAGTTTATCTTTTATTTTAATTAATCATTTTAGATATTTTAGGTGTTTTGAAAACATGAAAAGTAACTTGATTTATTTTAAATTTGATTTAATTTCCACATGTGGATGAACACATATTTATTTAAATTTTATATATTTTGAACATAATTAAGTTTCATTTTTAATTCTTTAGCTCTTTACCACAAACAAAATACAAACTACATAAAAATTTTGAATACAAAAATATAACTAGTGATTTTATTGAAATGAAGAGCACTAATTTTTTTGTGTTTGTTTGCTTTTTGATGGTGGGAATTAAACCTAAGGTCTAAGCATGCACTGTAACACTGAGCCACACTCTAGCCCCAAGAACACTGCATTTTATGGAATTAATACATAATTGCTCATAAATTAAATATTACTTTAATTGAATTACTCCTCTAAATTTTGCCAACCCACTATGACAATATCGAGCATATTTAAGTTCAGCCATCTTTGAGTTTTTGACCATTCCACGTAAAAACCTAGCTTTGCACACAGATATTTTTACTTTATCATGATCACAGTTATTTCTGTTAAGGTGGGAACATAAAACATATTTTATTTAACAGCTTGCTAGTTTCATACGTAACTTGTAAATATTTAAGCTTAATGGAATATGGACTTTCATTTGTCCTCTTGCCCTAGGCTCATAAACGTCAGGGTGGCCAGAACATCTTCCATAGCTGCATGTGGTAAGTCAGCAGCATTTCCAAGGGGTCTTTTCACAGTGACTATTACTTTTTGTAGCAGGTGACAATACTCCTTCAGCAGCTTTGTATCTTCTGTTTTCCACATGGTTAATGACACTCCTATTGACCCCACAACAGCTGATACACATCCACAAACACTTTGTGCACATTATACACTCAACATTAACATTTTTGAGAGGTGAAAATTCAGTAGTAATTTTTCATTGAATATTCCCTTGAGCTCACTGCTACCAAAAGGGTTTATTGCAAAAACAAAACTAATAAGCATGAGCTAACAATATAATAAACAATAGATGTAACTTTGTACCGTGCAGGAAATGGAAAAACCTCTATAGCAAAAGTTTTGAGATGACTTTTTTACCCCCAAAGCTGCACTACTCAGCCTGATTTCCTCACATGCATCACATACACCTAATCTATGCTGTGTCACGTTTCCCTCCAATATGTCAAGAGGTGGCCTCTGCAATATCACGTAGTTCTTTCCTGTGGCCTGAGCCACAGTGATGGACTGGTACACAAAAAGAGTAATCAGGACAGTAGCTTCAAATACGTCTCCCACCACCACCTGAGACCAGAAGGAATTAAACCTCTCAGCTACTAAAGTCAGAAGCACTTGACTTTCTCAGGTGTTCTTTACTGAAGAGTCGGTAACAGCTATCTTGCAACTGGAAAGTCAGAAAAAGAAAGGCATGCTCACTAGTTTCATTCCTGATTTAACTACATGATAAACAAAGGCCTCTGACCAATGAATAATCATCTCACTACTAGAAAAGACCACAACAAGCAGGAAGTATCAAATGGAGCTCTACCAAACTTGTCCCAACTTATTTTAATATTTATTAATAATGATATTTGATTTTAAAATGAAAATCTAGAACAAATGCTAAACTGGGCAGAATCCCAGAACAATTGGTAAAAACCAAAATTGTTTAAGGCCTATTGTTACTCTAAATAGTCCCCTTTTTGATTTGTTCTCTGATCAATTAAGAACTTGTTTAGAACTCTTCAATTACTCTCCAGTATTGCACAGTTAAAACCCAATCCCATCAATGGAGCAGGCTATCTGGACCCTGCCTCCTTCATCTTGGACCACAAATGACTGTCTCCAGGACTTCCCTCTTCTTAGAATGCTCCTTCTCCTCATGGCCTATCTTTCTGGGGGCCAAAGTCTATTCAAGTTACATCATAGCCATTCTGAGGCTCCCTGACCTCTCTCTGTCAACTAGGCCACCTGTCTCCTATTCCCCCATAATGCCTTTCACATGTTCCTAATATGAGGTTTATATCATGAATTGTACTCTTAAGTTTATGTGTCCCTCTGTCTTCATCTGTGGGCACTTTGAAGATAGAAATCTTATCATCTCTATAATCTCAACAGTGAATACATTAGACTAGTATAGACAGACCTGACTTAGACTTGGTTGGGTTGGATACAATTTGAAAACAAATACTGGGATCCCAAGTAGGAAAAAAGTGTTAATAATGCTTGGATGATGAAACTGTGCTTTGAATCCCAGCATTCTGGAGACTGAGGCAGGAGGATTGCAGTGAGTCCAAGGCCAGCCTCGGTTCCATAGTGAGTTCAGCACCAGCCTTGGCTACAGAGTAAGACCCTGTCTCAAAAAAAAAAAAAAAACAAAAACTAAAAACAAAACAAAAAAGGAGCTGGAGAAATAGCACAGCAGTTAAAGCACTTGCCTTGCAAGCACAAGGCCCTGAGTTCAATTCCCCAGTACCACATAAAGCTGGGTGTGGTAGCACATGCCTGTAATCCCAGCACTCCGGAAGCTCAGGCAAGAGGACTATCTTGAGTCCAAGGTCAGCCTGGGCTACACTAGTGAGTTCAGGACCAGCCTGGGCTACAGAAAAAGAGCCTGTCTCAAAAAAAAAAAGAAAGAAAAGAAAAGAAAGAAAAGAAAAAAGAAAGAAAGAAAGAAAAAGAAAAGGAAAAAGAAAAAGAAAAAAGAAATTGTGCTTTGATAAATGACTGATAGAGACAAATGGGGAGATTTTGAGCAGAGGAAGGCATGTGGACAGTACTATTTTAGGAAAAACATTCTGGAGGTGTAAGAAGGATGAACTAAATTTCCACTCACTAGGACACGCTCCCCACCAATAATGTTCTCAGTAAACACCCTCACATTCCCTCTCTACCTACTCCATTCCAGCTTATCAAAGTAGCTCGCACATGAGAATATGGAAGGCATTTCGGAGTCAACACTTTTTACTTTAAACAAAAATATGCTAATATTTCCTTAGTATATAAACAGGGAACTCTTGTAAATAAACGTGAAAAATATGAACACCAAGTCCACACACAAAAAGGACATAAAAAGAAAAATTGGACCAAGCAACCAAGGAAGACTGTGAACTAAATTAATAATGAGATGCCAATTTTGTCTATCAAATTGTCAGAAATTATAAAACTAATAATAGTCAGCGTTGGCAAGGATTTAGGAAAATGGTACTCATATATTAGATGTAGGAGTGAAAATCAGCACAAAGCTTTTAGACAGAAAAAAATGGAGTCAAAGATGTATTCTACAAGACATTCAGCACGTTTACAATCACTAAGAAATCTAGCAAACAGCTTAATGGCCAAGAAAAAGAGAATTTAAACCATAACATAATTTAACAATTCAATTTTATATAGTTACTTAAAATCACATTATAAAACAGTATTAGGGACTTAAGATATTTCAATTTCATATTATAATGTTTAGTTTAAAAGAGGATGCAGACATCTACACATAAAATAGAGTCACATTGAATCCATATTTTGGATAAATGTTAAATGGCTGAGTTATATTTTAAAATTGATATTTAGCTGTAAGTGAATGCTGCCATCAGAAAACAAATTTCTGGAATGCAATAATAAATCAGAACTCATGTAAATTTAACTACAAAATAATTCCATTATAAAAATTATAATGCTCAAAATTTTAAAGGGTGTCCTAAAGATCACAATATACCTAAAACATTAACAACATATAACATAGTTAATATATAATATAAAAATTTGCTTGCTCAAAATTAATTTGTCATAATATTTGAAGTCATGCTTTTCTTATTAAAAAAATATGCAAGCACTAAATTCAACGTATATGGTATCCTTGAAGTCAGAGTACATAGCCAGAATTAACAAACTCTTAGGACACTCTAGTACAGAAATAAAGAAATGGCACAGTCAACAAGTGCTCACCTTCAGCTGAAGCTGGTGAAAGGATGAATTTTTGCATAACTTTTTTCCCTGCACAAGTTCCTTGTATCTTCACAGATTTTTTATCTATTTTTTGTTAGACAGAAATTGAGGATAATACATCACTAGTGCTGTTCTACATGAGTTTAGATTTTCTTTTTATAATTTTATTTATATTTTTGTAAGCATTTGTTAGGTAAGAAAAGGACACAGTGAAGTTCTAAACTTGTGTTAACACACTCTTGTAATATCCCAAATTTCCGTACATTTATGTCTTCATCTGTTTCAGAGTTCTTAATAATTACTGCATTTAAAAATAATAGATTTTACACTCTTACAATAATAAATATACAGGCTGGGGCTAGCACAATAGTTAGAACACTTGCCTAGCAAGCGCAAGGCCCTGTGTTCCAATTTCCTACCACCACAGAAGCTGGTAATAGTGGCACACACCTGTAATCCCAGCCCTTGGGAAACTGAGGCAGGAAGATTGCGGTAAGTTCAGCCAGCACGGGCTCCATAGTGAGTTCAGGATCAGCCTGGACTACAGAGCAAGACACCATCTCAAAAACATAATAAAATAAATAAATATACATGAATACTTCACTTAATGAGTAAAATTGTAATATGCAATACCAACATAAGGTTGTATCATGTCAAGTTATATCTAGAATGTTTAACTGTATACAAAGGAAAGCAATCAAATAATAACCAAATGCCTCAAACAAGTGATGTGCCATGTTTACATTTCTGGCACAGTTGGATGTTGCTTTTTAAATCTAATCTGGCAATGTCTGTTTTAGTTGGAGAGTGTAGACCATTTACGCAGAACCTCATTGTTGATAGAGCTGTGTACAATCTTGATATTTGCTTTCTATTTACCTCATCTATTCTTTATTCCATTTTCCCTCTTTTTTGTATTTTTTTAGATTTATTTTTTGATATGACTCTTGTTCAGCTTCTCAGGTGAAAGTGTTCTGTTATGTTTGTGTTTGCTTTAAAGTTTATAGTACACCTCCTTAACTTCACACAGTCTGCCTTCAGTAATATAGCGCTTCGTATACAGTGCAAGAAATTTCCATCACTGTACTTCCACTTCCTCTCTCCTAGCCTTTGGGACTCAGAATCTGTAGACTCCACATCTACCCTCTGGCTGTTTGTCACTTAATTCCTCCTCCAATAACCCATTAATAATCTTTCCTTCTGATAAAGCCTGACCTGAAGGAAAACAACAAGTATCACTAAGGTAGGTTAACTAATGATCCCTAAAGATATCTTCATGCTAATCTCCAGAACTTGTGAAAGTCATATAGCAAAAACAACTTTGCAAATGTGACTAAACTAAGAATCTTGAATGGTGAGATTATTTTAAATTATCTGAGTGGGCCATAAAGGTAATCACAAGAGTCCTTATAACTCAAGAGGTTTAAAGGAAGATAGTAGGAGCTGTGACAACAGAAACAAGAGATTAGAAAGGAAAGATTAGAGTGATGTAAAGAAGAGACCTTGAGCCACGGAATGCAGATAACCTCTGAAAATTGATAGAGGCAAGAAAACAGATTCTTCCCTGAAGCCTCCAGAAGGAATGTGATTTTCTCAACAACTTATATTTAAGCGGTAAATTTATAACAGCAATAAGAAACTCACTAAGGGACAATTTCAAATATCTATGGGTTTCATGATGAATCTTAACGTAAAAATACATTTCCAGCACAAGACAAAAAAAAAAAATGTTAACTGCAAGGAAATTGTTCTGACAGCAGCTGCCATAAACTGGAACCTTTTCACACTGGCATGAGCAAAGGCTACAACAGGCAAAATTCCACAGACAGACAAGGAAGAAACAGTCTTGACGGACCATGAAGAGCCAGAAACGAGCACGTTGGGGAAGGAGATTAATTCTGAAGCCTCTCATGGGCTCCTAATATCTCTCAGAAAGTTAGCTTCAGACTCCAGTTCCTCCCAGGCACTACTTTGAAGAGCCAACTCTAAATGAGTTTTCAACTCAAGAATCCACCATCACCATCCACGCTCCCGCATGAGCTCTTTTCTTTCAATTCTCAAGAAAGATGATCAGATTAACATGAGAAATTTATGATTGGTCATCCTGAATCAGAAATCTACTCCCAGGCCTACCAGCTGACACCACAATTTACATAGTACATGTCTGGCTCTCTGGGTCCTTCTCTTCAGCAAAGGCAATTTCAAAGAAGAGTGAATTCAGATGGCATTCCAAAATGGGTCTGACGCACGTGTGTAAATAAATACAGTAGGAAATACCAAGATTGGGACCCCTATTTCTCTTTGAATAATCGTATAACAGGTGACTAAATCTCACAGGCTTGGAAAAAGACTAACATTTGCAAGGCGCCCCTTAGAAACATAAGAAAATTGGGTCAGCGATGAGCAATTTTTACCATAATTACTCACCTAGGCTGACCTACAAAGCAATTTGAAGGGAGTGTAGCAAAGGATGTTGGTAAAAAGGGAAAGTAACATAAATAGAAAAGAATGAAAGACAGACAGTGAAGGAATAACTGGTGAAGACCTACCAAATGCCAGACAACATGATGGAACTTACCAGAGATTTTCAGGTGTGTTTGACACAGTAGGAGAAGGAAAGAATAGAAACTTTTATACCAGTTTGCTTCCTCTGCCAATGGCAAGTGTTGCTGTCTGTTTTCCTGTAGTGCAGACTGATTCTTAAAACAGCTCACCGTTTTCATATAAACTAATTTCAACTAGCATCACAATAGGTGATTAGCAAGTTGTTCCACTTTGAAACACAAAACTTTTTTTTTTATTTTAATCAGTGCACATGGATAAGTCTCAAGTATTAAGCTTAGTGGAAGCAGACACACTTAAAGCACTAAAACTGCATATGCGTCTCAAAAACAGTGAATTTTACTGTGTGTAAACTCTGCCTCGATAAATCTGTTCTAAACTATTTCCACTGATTCAGATTGAAATCTTCTGAAGTTTTATTACAAGCTGTCTTGAATTCTCAACATCTAAACATAATCCTACCTTCATTCATTTGGAATTTGAAAAGCATATGAATTATAACAACTGTTCTCTGTTGTGTAGAACTAACACATTTGCCTGCAAACGAGATGTTCCTAGATCCCAGGGATTTTTTAGTTCCTGTGTCTTGGCTTATCTTTTTTTTTTCTCTCCCCTGTTTATAAGCTCTCAGCAGTGAATGCACTTTGCCTACACAACACTTCACACTGGCTACTTCTGATCTGTTTTGAACTGTTGAGGGTAGGAGTGAGGGCAGATAGCCATGTTGATAAGAATTATATGTTAAGTACAAATAAACAAGTTCTGAATCAGGGTCCAGGAACCGTTCCTCTAATAAAGTACATCCATTTTGAGGCAAGGATTGAGTTTTATCTAATTTAGCTACTCAGAGCTCTGTTTCACTTGTTTACTAGTTCTCAGCTAAGTTTCTGAAGGGTCAGCAGGTTGCTACATTGCTGCATTTGTTTGAAATAAAGTGTTATAATAACATTTTATTCATACAATCATACATACATATTTACACATCAAAAAAACCCTTGCCTAAGCAACAAAGAGAAACGTGGAAGCCAAAAGAAATCTTCCATAGAAGCATAAAATAGTATAAAGTTAATAGTCAAAATGACCCCAAAGGGATAAGGCACACACAAACACACAGACAAACACACACACACACACAAGCACACATGCACACACATGCACACGCACACGCTGCTTGAGTTAGACTGAAAAGAATCAGTTCACTGCCCACAGGATAAGGTCACATTTGAGTCAACCAACTGATAATGCCAGAAAAGCATTTTAAAGAAGTTCAAACAGTAAGAGCTGTTTTTTACCTCTTTGTTGAATAAAGCATTTGATTAACATTTTTCAAAGGTAAGAGAATCAATTGCATGAATATCCTGCTGTATGTATATCTGCTCACTATGTAACCATTTAAAATCTTTGTAAAAAACAAGATGATTTTTACACTCAAAAGCCGAGATGAAATTCTGTCAATTCATTCTCTGAGGCCTTAGTAATTAGTGAAATATTTAAAGTGACAGGAAATACTAATAAAGCTTCAGAGCCAGGCGTGAAATGGCATCAAGACTAGAATATGGAACGTTGAGTCATGGCTTCTCTCCCTGATAAAATCTGCATGGTTAAGTCTGTAGATGACATTAGTTATATTCGTCAGACATCCTCATTTTTTCTCTCTCTTCCTGGTAATTGCTATCATTTCCATGAAAGGCTTTTTAAGAAGGAAGGCATTTATTTCAAATTTATATTCTTCTATTTTTGAACTTCTACTTTGTGTCATGCACAGTTCCGGCACTTTTCATCTTCCAAAAGATAGGTACTAATATTTTTCCATTTTCAAACTGCAGAAACTAAGGCTCAAGAAGTTTCAGCACATTTCCCAAAGATAAAATACTAGTAAATCAGGAGCTGGTAAACCTGCAGCTAGGGCTTTCTACTAATGGCCTTGAGCTCATGGTTATTACTTTAACTAAATAAAAACTAGAGGACTTCATTTTCTTTTAATTATTATGGTAGACTCTACTAAGTCTTTATTTTTGCATATTTTAAAAATTTAATTCTGTGAACATGGGTATACCTATATCTCTGTTATGTGTTGTTTTGGCCTCTTTTGGATATATTCCCAGGAGGGGTGTCGCTGGATCGAAGGGGATATTTATTTCTAGTCTTTTGAGAGATCTCCATACTGCTTTCCAAAGTCGTTGTACGAATTTACATTCCCACCAGCAGTGCAGGAGCGTTCCTTTCCCCCCCCCCCCCCCACAACCTCACCAGCACTGATTACTACTTGAATAGCTAAAATATGGAAGTCACCAAAATACCCATCAACAGACCAGTGGATACACAAACTGCAGCATTTATACACAATGGAATACTATGCATCTATAAAGTCCAACAGCGTGGAGGCTTTTACAGGCAAATGGAAGAAGCTTGAGAACATCATGCCTAGTGAAGTGAGTCAGAAGCAGAAGGTGAAACATCAAATAGTCTCTCTGATATGAGAGACTCAGAGCACAACTCTTATGGAACTTAAAACGGAAAACAAAGTGAAACAGGGGGGTAGGGCGGGGAGGAAGGGTAGGGTGGGTAAGGGGAGGGACAAAAGGAGAGTGGGAACATCCTTGTTACCTTGACAAGATACATAGGTGTACAAAATGCTCAACTTCATTGTAAACCTTAAATTTTGTGCTTATACATATCAATAAAATGAGGAAAAATGTAATTCTATCTTTTGTGCTTCTGCTCAAATGAATTGTTATTCTCTCATCATTTTGTTCGGGCCAACAATGTATTTTTAGTAAACATAAACCACAAATCACTATTTCCAGGAATTTATAATCCTTTCTATAATGTGCCAACTTCTTCAGAATCTTCAAGACCCTTTGCTTTATCTTTTCATGCTTTAATATAGGGGTTTGTTTTTTTTTTTTTTTTTTTTTTTACAATTTTTGGCTCTGCCTTTCTTTCCAAGTTACTACAGAAAGATGGAACTTTGTAAAGTCTTTGCAAAGAAAAAAAAAAAAAAACAAAACACTGAGACCAGAGAGCTGGCCTTTGCCTCACAGTGGATGAGAGAGTTAGTTTTCACATTTTAACAAGACCTTTATCTCCTTCTCCTTGTAATCTTGGTCTGGCTTCATTCCACTTATTTTCTCCTGCCTTTCCTCAGTTTCCCTACATAACTGTTCAAAGAGAAAGCAGTGTCCACTGCTTCCACAGCAGAAAGACCTTCTCAAATTCTAGTAAGTACCCATTTGCTTCCCTTAATTATCCTTAAGCACTGCCCTGCTGGTGTTACCTTCCCACATCATCAGATAACGAACTGAGTCAGCTCTGTGTTCCATGTGGCTAGGATATCCAGTTGCTGACTACTGAGAAACTATATGAAAGGCAGGGAGGTGATTCTGGAGCAACGAGTCAGGGAAAGAAGCCTCACTTCTTCTGATACAATCCTGCTTATACCTATCACGTCACAACAACCAACCCGGAATTCTCTTCAGCTCTTACTAGACTTGTTTGGACATACACATTTTTAAAGCTATATGCTACAGTGCAAGAGGGGAGAAAAGAACAGTAATTACACTATGGCACAAGAGGAAGTTAAAAGCAGAACATCCAGTCCAAATTTTGACACTCCCTGATAAAGAGTTGGCTCCCGTCCTGTACGTAAGCAGGCGGACTGCTCCAAGTAGTTGGCCACCTGTGAAATATTGCCCCATGCTGGGTTTTCATCAGGAAAAACAAACACAAGCCAAGTTTCCTCAGGTGTAAAATGCAAAGCACAATTCATACTTCAGAGCATTGTGTGAATTGTGTGATATAACAAATGTGAACATGCCCTAGCGCGGGCCTGACACACAGAATGTTCTTCTGGAATGCGAAGGCATGTGGCAGGCCGAGAGAACACAACCCAAGTCCCATGCAGTGGAAAGCTTCTTGCCCTCTGTGATGAGAGTGCTGTCTGCATGCAGCCCCTCTAGCGCTATCCTCAGCTGCAGAGAGACTCCAAGACACACCCTTTCCAGGGCAGGCTAGGCAGCAGAAAGGCAGGGATCTAAATGCCTGACTAGGCTCAACACAAGACAACTTTGATGGATCAATTTAGTTGCCCTACTCCCTTTAGGGTTGGCCTAAGCTTTGGCTGGGCACCCTCCCTTCCACAGGTGTGGGCCCAAAGAGCAGACTTAATAAACATCCTGCCCACTAAACTCATCTTAGAGCTTGCTTCCTGGAGAACTAACCTGCAAGAGGAAAAAGTACAGAAATAAAATAAACAGTTGGAATTTGAGGTTTAAAATTGTGTATAGCTCTGGCTGGTATTAATATGACTTGTCCAAATCTATTACTAAAAGACTTACAAAGCATCAGAAATACAGAACAACTTTCAAAAACTAATTCCAGTTAGTACTACCTAGTAAATCACACTAAGAAGATAGGTGCTTGGAAAATTGATTATTTAGGAAAAAAACCTCCAGATACATCTTTCACTTCCTATATCTACCAACTCATCTAAAGATAAATTTGGCAGTTGAAATGCATGTTTTTTAAAAATATAGAAAAATTATAAGGAAATAAAAGTGACTGATTTCTGTCTCATGAGATTCTTTTTGTCTCATATATTCTTAAAATAATTTCCACATGTGTTAAATTTTAATCTTTAAAATTTTGAGAAGCTTACAAATATTTTTAAAAAGAAAAGCACCCAAAACCAGCAACTTTATTATTAACAAACTTAATATTTTATAATATTTGCTTTCACCTACTTGTTAAAATTCACATTCATGAATTTCATCATTGCAAGTGTTTGGTTGAAGGTAAACAGAGGGAGTTATGGGTTACTATGTTATTAGCATATAAAAGGAAAGTATACAAATGGCCTTATAATACAGGCAAGTTCAAGAGTGGTTAGACAATAGAAAGCATGAGCAGACTGTGACAGAGGAACAGGCTTACCAGGTGTTAACCACCTGCTGCATATTCCACACCCTTTAGTTGATTTTTCAACTCTTCCTGACTGTTAACATCACTCTCTTAAGATTCAAAGTCCATTCACACCGCCTAGGTCACACTAGCGGCCAAGCTAAAGGAAAGTGTATATCTTGTCCCCTTGCAGAAGCAAGACAGTGTCTTTCAAAAGGACACAAAATAGGGGTATGCCAGTTACGAAGTTATTTTTCCTTAACTTCAAGCCAGTCTCCTGTATAACACTTCGGGATGCTTAAGCTGACACTCTGTAAATCACATTTCTCCTCCACCACTTACTCCCTATATTGATTCTGCCAATAGAAAACTCTAGAAGCAAACTCGAAGTCTGGGGAACAAAGAAAAGTCAGCATGCCTTCCTATTTAAATACCGTGTCTGTCAGCACTACTTTAGCAATGCTTCTTCAACCCATAAGTAGTGATTTATGCCAATACTAGAAGTATATCCCAGATTGCAATCTTTTCAACACTCTCAGAACAAGTTCATCATGTCCATGTTGAGTTCAAGAGAAATCAGTACCAGTCAATCAGCCTTTACCTTCCGCAGAACTTTAAGTCCATGCCCCAAGCCTCCAACCTTTAAAAATTCCAATTTTTTCCCTTTGGTTTTTTGTCTATAAGGATAGCAGTCCTTAACGTATTATTTTTTTTCTCTCAGTTCTCCAATACATAGCTAACAATTCTTTAAATTCTCTCTGTTAAAATTAGTCATATGTTCAGCCTGGCCCAGTGGCACAGGCCTATAATCCAAGCATTCTGGGAGCCTAGGAAGGAGGATTGCAAATTTGAGCCCAACCTGGGCAACTTAGTGAGACCTTCTCTCAAAACCAAAAACAGATAGGTTGAGGATGTAGAGGTTCAATCCCAGTATCAAAAACAAAAATTAGTCATGTGCTTTCTCTTACATAAGCAATTAATTTTTGATAAGATAATCACACAAGATTCAAAAACATTGCTGGAACAACTAGATACCCATTTTGAAAAACTATTAACCTCAGATCTTACCTCAGATCACACATAAGTCAAAATGGGTCATAAACCTGAATGTATAAATTAATATTATAAATTTATAAGAGAATATCTTCATGACCTTGAGATAAACAAAGATTTCATAGGGCACTAAAGCATGATATTTAAGAGAAAAATTGATAAAGTTTTAACAACTCTTATGGAACTTAAAATGAAAAACAAAGTAAAACAGAGGGGTAGGGTGGGAGGCAAGGAGAGGTGGGGAGGGGGAGGGACAAAAGGAGAATGGGAAAGTCTTTATCACCCTGACAAGATATGTACGTGCACAAAACCCTCAACTTCATTGTAAATCTTAGGTTTTGCACTAATACATATCAATAAAATGGGGGGAAATGTTAAAAAATATTAAAATTCTGATCTTAAAAAGAGTCTATAAAATGAAAAGATAAGTCATAACCAAAAGAAAATTACATAACTAGAATTTTATATGCCTGAGTACTTGTATCCAAACTACATATTCATATAACTCAAGCATGTTTATAGCAGCACAACTAACAATAGCTAAAGAGAGGACGATGCTGAAATATCCATCAACAGACCAATGGATACAAAAATGTAGTATATGTACATGGAGTACTATTCTTCCATAAAGACAGATAGATTTGAGGCATTTGTAAGAAAAAGAACACAACTTGAGACCATCATGCTTAGGGAAGTGAGTCAGACTTAAAAAGTTGAATATCGCATGGTTTCTCTGAGAAACCCAGATTACAGGCATTTTATAGAACCAAATGAGTTTGATACTGGGAATCAGGGGGTATGAGGGAAGGAATGGGAGGGCCCAAAGGAGAAAGGGGAAGGGACTGTAATGCTGACTGTATATGTATGTGCACAAAATACTCAAGCTCAATGTAACCATTGTGCATTGCACACATCTACTCATAAAAACGGAAAAAGTAAAAGGTCTAGTAAAAATGGGCAAGATATTTGAATGCTATAAAATATGCACAAATAGCCAATAAACACAAAACTATGGTCAACATCATTAGTCACCAGGGGCATGTAAAACAACTACATAATCCAGCCCTGGTGACACATATCTGTAATCCTGGGACTCTGGTGTCTGAGGCAGGTCATTTGTTCAAGTCCAGCATGAAAAACTTAACAACTTAGTGAAACTCTATTTAAAAAATAAAAAATTGATCGGCAATGTAACTCAATGCAAAGGCCCTGGATTCAATCCCCGGTACCACAAACAGACAAACAAAAAGCAAAAAACAATTACATGTCCATTAAAACAGCTAAAATGAAAGAAACTAGCCACGCCAAGTATTAATAATGATGTGTGACTGGAACTCTTATTACACCCCTGATGGAAATGGAAAGTGTTGCAACCACTTTGAATAACTGTTTCACAATTTCTTAAAAGAATTGAAATAGTCTTATCACAGCCTAGGAATTTCACTCTTGGTTATTTCCCGAAGAAGATTAGATATGTATGGCTAAACTAAGATTTGAGCACACTGTTTGAAGCAACTTTATCCAGTATAGCCAAACATTGGAAACATTTTAAATGCCTATCAAGAGGTGAATGGATAAATTGTGATACATTTATACAATGAAAATTGTTCATTAATTAAAAGGAACTGTCTCAGGCAAAACATAGAAAAGCTCAATGGCTTCACACTGAGTGAAAGAAGCCAGTCACAAGAAAATATATAATGCATGATTCCATTTCTGTGAAACTCTAAACAAGAAAAATCTAATCTTTAGTAACACAGCAGGTCGATGGTTCCCTGAGGATAAAGTTAGGCGGGTGGAAGAGAAAGTTATTGACTGGAACAGGGCAGGAGGGAAATCTGAGGTTGATGGAAATGTTCTATACTTTCATTATAGTGGTAGTTAGATCAACCTATGTGTGATATTTTCTAACTTCTTTTTTTTCTATTCACATAGGTAAAAAAATGGTATCGTGTTTTAATTAGTAGTTTGTTGATAAATAATAGGGTTAAACATCTTTTCAGTGTCTATTTGCCATTCAAAATCCTCTGTGACTTGCCTAGCCATATATTTTATTCATTACTATTGCATTATTTATTTATTTTTATTGATTTGTAAGAGTTCTTTGTATATGCTAGATGCCAATCTTTGTCAGTGATATGCATTCTGAATGCCTTCTCCTGCCTATCATATGACTTTTAACAGTTTTGTGATATCATGTGATATTTTATATTTATATGCACAAATTTATAATTATTTCTTTGTGTTTTTAGCCTCTGTGTCTTGTTGAAAGCAAAGAGGGAAAGAACAAGAGGACATGACAGGAGAGAGAGATGAAGGGAGAGAGAACAAAGGCAGGAAAAAAGAGAGGGAAAGAAGACATGAGAGGAGGCAGAGAGAGATGAAGGGAATGAGAGAAAGAAGGAAGAAAGGAAGAGGGAAAGAAGGTAGAAACCCAAGATCATTCATTCTCCTACTCATCTATTTATTGAGCAAATATTTAAATGTCTACCTTGTTATTCATTCTCCTGTTACTTTTAGTAATAAATAAGACAGACACATCTCCGCCCTTGAGGAGTTTACATAAATACACAATTCACTATCAGGAAGTGAAAGTGCTGTGAAGGAAAATAAGCATCCGGAAGTGGATAGAGGATGGAGTGCACTTGAGCTAGGGTGGTCAGGAGATATCACCCTGAACAGAAACAGGGATGGCGTGAGGGAATAAGTCATGCACACATCAGGAGCAAGTGCATCCCTGGTGGAAGAAAGGACAGGGAAGAGGCTGGGACTTGACAAAGATGGCTGGACTGCTTGAGGAACAATCAGCAAGGGGGCCAGTGAAGCTGGAATTCGGTCAGCAGGGGCAATGGTAGGAAGCAAAGCGAGAGAAGTAGACAGGGCCGGGACATCTGCGGGCCACTGCAGACAGGCAGGAAACATCTTATCTTACAACTCAGAAAGGTCAATGTGCCCTACAGAGCAGAGAAGAGATGGAGAGAAGCAGGAAGGGAAACAGAGATTAGGTGGAAGGTGACTGCAATGACCAGGCAAAATACAGCGGATGCACGTGCTAGGTATTCCATGGTATTTGATATGTTCCTGTCTTTTAGGGGATTGCTTGTTTTGTTATTGCTATTCTTGTTGTTTTCATTATTGTTATTTTAACCTTTAAGAATTTAGCAGAGTTTATTTGGGGATGTGATTTGAGGATCTGATTTGAACTCTTTTCCACACAGAGAGTCCATTTCCCAACGTGGTTCATTTTGCATACCTGGTCTTCTCTCGGTTGATTTGTAAGGAGGGGAGAACATTCTATTCTGTTTAATGGGTTAGTTTCTCTATCACTATGTCAATACCAATAGTTTCAAAATGCTATCATCTTGAGATGGATCTTGATACTGGTAGAATAAATCTCTGCATTACACTACTATGTTTTGTTATTCTTTTCTGAAGTTTCTAAGAATTTTGGGGCACATTGTTGTCTCATATTAATTTTAGAATTAGTTTGCTGTTGAGTTTCCTGTAGATGATTTTAAGTTACACATAATTTATGGTGTAATCTAAGGAAAATTACATCTATACAATATTTAGTCTTCACAAGCATAAATGGAGCACGTTTTCCACTTGTCAGATCCCCAATAAAGTTTATGAATGTACTTTATACAATCCTGCCAGGAACTTCAAAGCTTATACTTTATATTGCTATTATAAATTTTTATATTGGGACTAGAGGTGTATCCCTGGCTCGAGTGCTTGTCTAGAATATGCAAGGCTGTGAGTTCAATTTCCTATTATCAGACAAAGTGGGTATAGTGGCACATACATGTAAACACAGCACTCAGGAGGATGAGGCAGGAGGATTGCTGTGTGTTCGAGGTCAGCCTGGGCTACTTATTGAATTCAGGATCATCCTGAACTACAGAGAGAGACCCCGTATAAAAAAAAACTTTTATATTAATTACAACTTGTACAAATAATGTTATTTTTGTGTTCAACAAATTCTTATCAAGCATAAAAGGCAAAAAAAATAGAAAAAGTGGGCAGTAGATATGAACAGACAGTTGCCAGGGTAAACAATTAATCTATTATTATATGGAGGTTTTTGGCCTAATTAATAATCAAAGAAATGCAAACAACCCTGAGGTAATGATTTTATACTTGCTAAAAAAGAAAAGCTTATTACTTCAAATTTCTGTGTTCACTTGGTTTTAAGGGTAATACCAGCGCATCTCATAACCGGTTGGTGAGAATGTCATTGGTACAATTTTGAGGGAAATAAATGTAATAAAAACTTCAAGAACTGTCCATACTCAGTCTTAGGAATTATATTCTAGAAAAAAATCAAGTGTTGTTGTGTAGCAATGTTCATCAAAGAGTCATTTCTGACAACAAAAACTTGAAAGAATCTAAATGTTTGACACCCAAGGAAGAGGTAAAGTGTGCATTCCAGCCATGGGATGAGATGATGCAGCCTTGTCAGAATCACATTTGAGAATTTTTTCATGGTTAACCAAAATGTGCATATAAAGAAATGTTCAACTTAAACAGTATTTCCCATATATATAAAATATATAGCATATATCTTATATGTTTTATATAGTTCATACTTACATAGGCTAAATAAATGTCTCAGAATATAATCATATAACCATGTTTATCTCTGGATAGATTACCAAAGGTTTTGATTTTCATTATAATTCTTTTTACCCAAATTTTCTACAAAAAGCATACATTATGAGAACATAAAATATTAAATAAATAATAAACTATCTAAACTGCTATTAAGAAACTAGATGTATGCAAGGACCTATCTTAAATATTCAGCTCACTTTTCCCCCATTTTATTGATATGTATAAGCACAAAATTTAAGGTTTACAATGGAGTTGAGCATTTTGTGCACATACGTATCTTGTCAAGGTGACAAGTACTTTCCCACTCTCCTTTTGTCCCTCCCCCTACCCACTCCTCCATCCCTCCCTGCCCTACCTCCCTGGTTCACTTTGCTTTTCGTTTTAAGTTTCATGAGATAGTTGTGATACGGGTTTCTCATATCAGAGAGACCATCTGATGTTTCACCTTCTGCTTCTGACTCACTTCATTAAGCTAACAATAGCTAAAATACAGAAGTCACCAAAATACCCATCAACAGACCAGTGGATACACAAACTGTGGTACTTATACACAATGGAATACTACACATCTGTAAGGTTCAATAGCGTGGAGGCTTTTGCAGGCAAATGGAAGACACTTGAGAACATGATGCTTAGTGAAGTGAGTCAGTTCATTTTTTTGAGTTAGGGTCTCATTCTGTAGTCTAAGCTGGTCCTGAACTTGCTATGTACCCCAGGCTAGCCACGAACTCACAGCAATCTTCCTAACTCAGCCTTCTCTGTACTGGAATTACAGACATGTGCCACCATGCCCAGTTTATGTGGTATTGAGGAACTGAACTCAGGGTCTTATGCTTGGTAGGAAAGCAATCTAACCACTGTGATATTCCTCCAGACCCTCAGTTCATTTAAAATGTTTAATTTATTATATGTTATAATGGACAGACATTGTTTGTGGACAGACTAATTCTCTGCTTGAAAAGTATAATGTTGGTTGTGGCAACGTAGCTCCTAATCAGAAGGGGTTCGCATCATAGTCATAAAGCAAGTGTACTAAGAGCTGAGAGCTAAACAATGTCAGGAACAGTGGATTTTTGTCTATATATCTTGTGTGTGTGTGTGTGTGTGTGTGTGTGTGTGTGTGTGTGTGTGTATGCGTGTGCATGCGTGTGTGTGCAACTTGGGTCAAGCCTTCATGCTGAGCTATGTCCCCAGCCCATTTATTATTTTTGATTTTGATACAGGGTTTTGCTAAATCACTAATTTGTTCAGGTTGGACTATATCTTGTGATCCTCCTACCTCAGCCTCCCAGAGAGCTGGGAATACAGGCCTATGCCACTGGTCTGACCTGTCCAGGAATCTTGAAATGCATGAGGTCTATTACATCAACAGCTTTTTATAGCTCTGAATTATCTATATAACTCAGAACCCACTCAGTAAATATTTATGTGCGTATCTAGATCTAGACTTTAACATAATGTTGGCATTTTAAGAAAGGTAAGTTTGTCATGATTTTGGCAAATATAAATGCATTATTTCTAGGGTTTATGTTGTCAATGGGTCCAGCATCCAAGCCCAGCATGTTTGTGAATATAATCACATCCACAACCTTGCTGGATACTGTAAATTCATTCCTCTTGCCCTTGCAGCCAGGAAAGATTTCAGAGTATCCTTTTACACTTACGTGTAACTGTCTACCAAGATATTTTTATCGTATCCTCAAAACCACTCATCTCCTTTCCATTTGCCTTTCCTACTCATAATAACTTTGACTTTTTCCTCTTTCTGAAAACAAGGAAGTTCTCTTGATATTTGTATATTTATCTTGCTAGGAAACAAATTGGAATTAAGCCCATATTTCTATTCAGTGTCAATAGAGCTCATAAAGAGACCTGTTTCCCCCTCGGTTTAGGCCTCTTGGTCAAATTTACTCAGCTTTGCAGTCTGCAATCCATCCCACTCAGAAGCCCTGGGTTTCTCCAGAGAATAAATAACCAAGGCCCGGAGCTCTATGACTAATCATGTTTGCCCAGCCCTCCCCATTCCCTCATTAAACAGCCTTTAGAATTCAACTTCCTCTGTCTACCAGCGAATATGTGAAATACAGAGACATTCCGTCCCAAACACCAGTCTAAAATGGCAGCTTCCTCTTTGCCCGTTCCCTAGCAGCATGCAAGTGGTTATGCAGATTGTTAACAAGCTGCATGTCCGCAAGCAGCATTTGCTCAGCTGGACAGACTGCCTGCTAGTTGTCCCCACCAGCAGTGTCACATCCAAATGCAAGCCCTCAGTGAGCAAGTATACAGCAAATAGGGTGATGGAGGATTTTTTTGTTCACAAAAATGATAAGGCCACAGAGATGAAGCAGCTTGCATGCATAGTCAAACTCATAAAGATAGGATTGGGGATGTGTCTCAGGGTAGAACATGTGCTCAGCACATGCAAGATCCTGGGTTCTAACTCCACTGCAAAAACAAACAAAAAAAATCATAAAGACAGAAAATAGAAGGGTGTTGAGGGTGTTGAGGAGAAAGAGAATGAGTTCCTAATGGGTATAGCATTTCTGTTCAGGAAAATGAAAATTTTCTGGAAATGGATCATGGTGATAGTCACACATCAATATCAACGTATTTGATGCTGCTGAATGTACAATAAAAAAGAGTTAAAATAGTAAATGTGGTGTTAATGTATATCTTACAATTTTTTTAAAAATTGAGTGAAGGCAAATAAACTAACAGGAAATTATATTTTAAATCAAGTTAACAGAAGGGGGAAATGGTAAGGAAGAAGCAGCCATGTTTCTCTTATGTAATCCAAACCCTCCTGCTGCCTCTTAACATTCCAGATGGGTGAGCTCCTAGATTTTCAGAGTTCCACACCAGGTCAATTGGTAAAAGGAATCTGGAAATAATAACAGAAGAGAAAGGAGACTTAGATTCACAGGTATCACTAGAGCCTGAAAAAAAAAAAAACTTCCTTAAAAGGACCCTTGGGGTCCAAAGCTGCAGAATCATTTTCTCAACACTGGCTTCAGAAGTCCTGATGAGCACTTGTTTCTGGACTTTTGCTTCTTTTGGAAGTGAGTGAGCCTTTCCTCAACTCCAACTGAGTTGATCCTGGTTATCTGCCCAGCAGCTTCATACACTACCACTCTGAGTAAAAATGTAGTTTTTCCCTTTCTACAACCCTTTCCAGTGCCTCAAGACCTCACCCTATCTGTTCCCACCCCTAGCCCAAATACCACAGACGAGAAACAAGACAAGTCAGCAGCAAGGAGCACCCAACTCCATATTCTTTCTGAGCCTTCTCCCCAATTCCTAAGTAAAATTCCTAAAGTAAAAATGGAATTTTTGCTGGAACAATTTTCAAGTAGAGCAAATCTGCCACATTCCTTAAACGACAGCTGCGGTAAGTGCAGCTATCCATGCTGTTGTGCAACATTTAGCCAATATTGGCACAACTGAGCACATGGATAAAACATGACATGCTTTCTCTGTTTTCCATGTCTTGTCACAGAATTCTGTTCAGAAAAAGTCTGTGACTCTTTGATGTCTGTCATTTCTGTGGGCTCATCTGGAAATCTGGAAAATGCCCTTTAAGTTAAAATTCCTCTGGTGTGTAATGGAAGCAGTCTCTCCTACACTTAGGTGACAAGTTCCTTTCTTACCTGAAGTAGTATTTAGATCTTATACTGAAGCGGAAATGCATACTATTTTTATTCGGCATTTTCAGGGGATAAGATAGAAAGCCAGGGATTTTTCACATCCCAATTTCCAAGGTAACTAAAGACCCACTAACGTGTAAACCCCAAATTTCTCCTTTCAATTAACATTTTACAACTTTCCTGCTTTGTAGGAATGAAGTGGTAATACTTCCCTAAATTTGCAATCCATTTAGGTTTAACATTGGTAGGAATTAATAGCAAAGTGTTACTTTAAGTGAAGTAAAACAACAAATTTTGAACCTGAAATTGTAATCTATGCAGTTTAAGTCTGACATATCAAAAAGAGAAGAAAATGTTCAGAGAGCTACTTATAATATCACAGAATTGAATCTGATTTAAGTAGGCCATCTAGCACTAAAAAAATCACATATTTTCATTTCTAGGATATTGATTTTCTAAATATTCAGAAAGTCTCTTTCTTAGAGAAAATATTACTTGTTCTTTTGGTTAAAGGCTTCTAACCAATTAAAGAGAAAGCTGGAAAGAGTTTTTTTTTTTTTAAACTCAGATTAAAAATAAAATATCTACAATGCCAAGCCAAAATATTTTCCAAAGTCAGATTGAAATAAGTGAATTACATCTTTCAAGATCCAAAAAAGCTCATTCCAGATTAAATTTCATAAAAATGAGTACCATTTTGACAAAGAATGTTTATTTAACAAAAACATTGCCAAACTCTAACCAATGCCCATTTACTATGACAAAATTTTAGCATAAAAATAGTGTTATCTGAATGGATCTTGGAAAGTCATTATGGACGATTGATAAATGCAAAACAATAGAAGACCAGCTTGCTTAACTACAACGAATATATCTGGACAAAAAAGGAGGTGATTTAATTTTTGTAATATTAAATCATAGCAACTCTCCATCCAAAGGAACACCCTGGTAAACTTATTAAATGAAATATTTGTAAAAGAAAATCATCACTTCCTAATTTTTGTGCTCTGTTTACAGATCATTTCAGATAACAAGGTTTTCCTAAAAAGATGTTCCTATAATAAAAGTCACACCTTTAATAAAGTCCCCACAAAAGAGGCAATGTACTCCATGAATGGCTGGTGACTAAAAATGGATAACAGCCACGTTGTGAGGGACCACACTGATATAGGCAATTTTATGTAATTATCAAAAGTTGGAATGAAACAAAAGATTGGTAGCAACCTAAATGACCACAATGGGGAACTGGTTATGAAATCTGTGATCTCTCCCTACAACTGAAGATGTAAAAATGAATATAGATGATCTCTATGTATATAGAAACTCTTCCAAACTATAGTGGATGAGGTAAAATAAAATCACATATATGTAAATAAATACGTATTTTAACCTCATTTTAACACTGCATTGTTGAAACCCTGGGATGATGACAATCAGTTAACAACTACGGTGACCTATAAAGGGAAGTGAATGGGTAAATAGGGGAAACAGAGACTTCTCACCACATATCATTTAAAATTTTTATTTTTGAACTACATAAATGTATTATTCTTTGAAAAGAATATGATTTTTTTGGAAACTCCAGATCCGATTGGGTGGTCCTAAGTCATATGTTTTCTGCATATTTATTCTATGGGAGGATTTTTTCAGCTTCCTGACATTAGAGCCATCTCCTACACCTAGGAACATCGCCTGAGACAGAGATTTGTGTGCTCACAACTGACCGAAGGAATGTTCTCAAGAGAGACCTGTTCTGGTGTTACGGAGTAGAGGAAGCAGGAATCTCAGCAAAGTCTAGCCATAAGCTGAACCACTTAGTCATACAACAAACTGTCCTTCCTTCAAACTAAAGCACCAGATTTTTTACCTCAATATCAGACTCTGGGCCGCAAAGTGGGCAACACAGTTTCATAAATCATTCAAGCCACACTGGCTCTTGTTCAGCCAAGGGCAAGTCTTCAGAGGTGAGGGACAGCTATGAGTAGTTAGCAACTGCGAAAGTCAGTTTTATTTGTCAACTAGACTGGGTCAGGGATGCCCAGATAGCTGGTTAAACATTACTTCTGGTTATGTCTGCAAATATGTTTCCAGAGGAGATCAGTATTTAAATTAGTGATCTGAGCAAAGGAAGTGGCTTTTCCCAGTGTGAGTAGAGCATCTTAGAATTCACTGATGGCCTAAATAAAACAAAAAGGTAGAAGAATATTGAATTCACTGTTTGAGTGGCGAAATCTATCTTCTCCCGCCCTTGGCATTCCTGGTTCTCAGATCTTTAAAATATCAGGCCTACCAACTACAATGGCTTCCCTGGGTCTCTAACTTGCAACAGGCAGACAGTGATTCTTCTCAGGCCTGAGATTTCACAATTGTATGAACCAGTTCCTTATATCCTTATAATCTCTCCTTCCTCCTCCTCCTCCTCCTCCTCCTCCTCCTCCTCCTCCTCCTCCTCCTTCTTCTTCTTCTTCTTCTTCTTCTTCTTCTTCTTCTTCTTCTTCTTCTTCTTCTTCTTCTCTCTCTCTGTCTCTCTCCACTCTCTCTGTCTACTCTCAGTACCAGAATTTGTATTGGTTAGGATTCTTATACAGAACTCACAAAAATTATAAATAAAGCAGATTTATTGGGAGGGCTTACCTTTTTCTTCTATTTAGGCCCTCAATGAATTGTAAGATGCCCCACCCACACTGGGAAAAGCTATTTCCTTTACCCAGCTCGCTAATGTAAATACTAATGTCTTCTGGAAACACATTTGAAGACATACCCAGAAATAATGTTTATCCAGCTACCTGGGCATCTTTGGCCCAGTCTACTTTACACACAAAAAAAGAGACCAAAATGGCAGCCTGCACATGCAAGAGCTGGAGGTTCCAGTGGCTGCTCACATGTGAGACAGAAGAACACCTGTCTGAGACTGCATGACAGCCAGTGTCAGTCTGCTATGGATTGTTATTCAAAAAGCAATGGTGAAGACCAGAGACTGGAGCAAATTTGCATCGGAGATCAATGATATGAAGACAAGTCAATGTCTGGACATAATTGTGAAGGCCAGAGCTCTCCCCGAAGAAGCTATAACAATCTTTCTTCTTCCTTCCTTTTTGTTTACTTCAAGCTGCCAGTTGAACCACCCACTTCCAGGGTAGATATTCTTCTCTCATTTGTTGGCCCACAAGTCAATCAAACACATCTGTAAGCTCTACCCTCAGCATTTCCTAACTTTGAGTTGACACAATCCTTCCAATGGTCACAATCCACCCCTTGTCAATATGACAGCCAGACACGTCTCTTTAAACCATACATAATTTCCAAATAAGATATACAAATTTCTAATTACTCCTAACATAGCTACATCTAATTGTGTGCCAGAAGAAATGCAATAAATTCCTCCCCACAATAGGAAACAGAGATCCTCTTTGGAAGATGCTTGTTCTCTTAGCATCCAGTTACTGAAACATAATGTAACTTTAACAAATTCCAATATTAAGGCAATTAATATCACATATACATGAACAAGCACAATGATACCATATGAAAAATTCTAATTGCACTCCTCATTTCTATGATTGGTTATATGACCTTAGCTGATATTTGTAATTACCTCCTTCTACTACTTATTCTATACTTCCTTGGCCTTTAGCAAGCACCTCAGTGGGTCTTGGTTCTTTCCCTGGTAGAGTAACCCATACCTTAATTTCTGAAGGTTCTGGGCCATTTGTCATCTTGTCTGGATTGGGCTGTGTTAGCTCCCCATTGACTTTAATAACAGGGCATGGTAGTATCAGGAGACACCCTAAAGGATCTCCTGCACTCCAGATACACTCTCCTTACTCATTATGGAGTACTAGTCCAACTGTCCCTTAGTAGTCTGAATCAATCACTCCTGCCAATACTATAACTCCCTTTTTAGCTTGTGGCTCAGTGGCACAAGGAGGCCCAAATGACCAGGGGGAAGTCTCAACTTCCAGTTTAATGGAATTGTTTCTGTGCTTCCTAATACAAGCCTCCCCCCTTCTGTACTGAAGATTTCTAGGCCAGCAGAGCCAGAAGAGGAATGGGAAGGAAAAATTTTGCTAGTGGGTCACCAGGACTGATAGTGAGTGGTACCATCCCTATCTCCACCCCTTGATTCTTGGACCCATGAGTCCTGGCTATGGGAAATACAGTATCATAAACTGGTTGCTGATTAAGAGCATTTATAGCCTTCTGAAGAATCCTGTCCCAGCCTCGCAAGGTATTACCACCTAGCTGGTGCTATAATTGCATTTGCAAAAGGCCATTCCACCGTTCTATCAATTCAGCTGCTTTTGGATGGTGGGGAACATGGTAAGAACAGTAAAGACCATGAGCATGAGCCCATTGCTGCACTTCTTCGGCTATGAAATGTTTTCCTTGGCCAGAAGCAGTGCTGTATGGTATATCATGATGATGAGTGAGGCATTCTGTAAGACCATGAGTGGTAACTCTGGTGGAAGCATTACATATGGAAAAAGCAAATCCATAATCAGAGTGAGTATATATTCTTGTAAAGACAAAATGTTGTCCTTTCCATGATGGAAGTGGTCTGACATAATCAACTTACCTCCAGTTGCAAGCTGATCACACAGAGAAATAGTCGCACACTGTGGACCCAGTGTTGATCACTGCAACTGTCAGAGTGGGCATTCAGCAGTGCCTGTAGCCAGATCAGCCTTGGTGAGTGGAAGTCCATGTTGCTGAGCCCATGAATAACCTCCATCCCTGCCATTATGGCCACTTTGTTCACGAGCCCATTGGACAATAACATGGTGGCTGAGAAACGAGGCCTCATCTGCTCAGGTTCCCTTTTGGTGGGCATTTACATAGGACACAGATATCTTTACATCCTCTGCCCATATGATGAGGTCTCTCCACATACCTCATCCTCAAATTCTCACCAATCTCCTACTTGTGTTCCTCTATCCCAAACAAGCCAACCATACCACTAACAACAGCTCATGAATCAGTGTACAGTCATACATCTGGCCATTTGTTTCTTCCAAGCAAAATATATGACCAGATACACTTCCCAAAGTTCTGCCCACTGTGAATGTTTTCTTTGCCACTGTCCTTTAGGGAACTCCTAGAGAGAGACTACAGTGCCGCAGTTGTCCATTTCCATGTGGAGCCTGCAGAACCATCTATAAACCAGCCCTATTCTTCCCTTCCTCTGCCAGCTAATCACAGGGTACAGCCCATGAAGCCATATGGGCATGCTGTGGGATAGACAGCAGTAGAGTAGGAGTAGACACTGTAGGCATTTGGGGCACTCCTTTGTGTAATTTACTTGTCCCATCTGGATCTGCCCAGGCCTGATCACATGTATACCACCTTCATTTGATGATGGATTGTTTTTGCACATATCCAGCTTCATGAATTAAAGGGTCAGACAGTACCCAGGTTATGATGGGTAACTCAAACTACATGGTAACCTGGCATCCAGTGGTCAAGCATTTAGTTTCCATTAAGGCCTAGGAGCAGCCAGAAGCTATTTCTCAAAAGGAAAGTAATTACCCACAGATGACTGCAGGGCCTTGCTCCAAAATCCCAAGACCCTCTGCTGTGATTCGCCTATGGGGACCTGCCAGAGGCTCCAAACAGCATCCCTGTCTGCCACTAACACCTCAAGTACCATTGAATCTATTGGATCATATGGCCCAAGTGACAGAGCAGCCTGAACAGAAGCCTGGACCTAATGTAGAGGCTTCTCCGGGTATGGGCTCCCCTCAAAAATAGCATCTTTTCAAGTCGCTAGGTAAAGTAAATTGGCAGGAGTAATACATCCAAGTGAGGAATATGTTGCCTCCAAAATCCAAATAGGCCCATTACGAATCGTGCCTCTTTATTGGATGTAGGAGGGGCCAGATGGAATAATTTATCCTTCACGTTAAAAGAAATATCTCTGCATGCCCCCACAACACTGCACTCCTGGAAATTTCACTAAGGCGGAAGGCCCTGGAATTTCAGTGGGATTTATTTCTCAGTCTCTAACACACAAATGATTCATCAACATATCTAGAGTAGTTGCCTTGCTCACTGGGTCTAATTACCATAATGCCATCAATGTAGTGAACCAGCGTTGTACCCTGTGGAAGAGCAAAACAATCTAGATCCCTACAGACTATGTAGTAACACAAGGCTGAAGAGTTGACATATTCTGTTGTTTCTCTGGAAAACTCTGATTAATACAGCAACTACTTTCACAGCAACTGGGGGATAGATGCACAGCCTGGAATTAAATAGAGTCCAGCAGTACCCACTGCACTGGGGATTTTCAACCTTGGATATATATATCAAAATCACACGGAGGTCTTCTTAAAATACATCACTAAGATACTGGAATTTCTGGGCCTGAGTTTCTGATTCAGTAAGGAGAGGGAGAAGAGAGGGGACTCAAAATTTACATTTCTAACAAGTTCCCAAGCGATGTTATTGCTGGTCCCAGGACTGTATTTTGAGAACCACTGCCCTATGAAAATCATCTCTGCCTTTTGCCTTTTATTTTCCCCTGTAGCCAATCTCAGTGCCCTCTTAACTTCCTATACATTCTTTTCTCAATATTGTGCTTCCTCTTGGTTCCCCATGTTGACACTCTAATGCAAGTTGTTATTCCATCAGACATAAATTAAAGGTAATTACTACACAGACAAAAGGAGAAACACCTTCTATGAATTACCTCTATTTTCTGTGTACATTGATTATAAACACAGGGTAGGGGATGGAGGTGCAGCTCAGTGGTAAAGCACTTGCCAAGCATGTATGAAGCCCTGGGTTCAATCCCCAGAACCTCAACCCCTACAAAAGCATCCACAAGATAACTCTCTAACTCACCTTATACACCTGAAATTGCCACATGGAGGGTGTGATATGTGCTAAGACAGTCTCAAAGAACTGCAGTTCTAACCAATGATGCACATGTTAACTTTATCCTTTTCTTGAAGAACTTACAGAGATCAGCTAATTCAATAGTCCTCATGGTAGTGGTACTGGGGTGTAAAGGAACAGCACTCAGAACTGGGTGTGGAATGGTCACTGACCTCATCCAAGTACCTCATTTTGTAGAGGTGGAAACTGAGACCCCACTCACACGCATATGTCATAGGTAATGCAAATCCTCCTTGTCCTGGAGTAACCCTGATCTGGGATCCAGAAATGAGGGCTTCAGATTTGAGCTTTTCATAGTCCATGAACTTCACAGCAGCCCATCTACCAACTCTGGCACCATTTTCTGCTTTCCATACTCCTGGTTCCCAAAGACAATAAATTTTATCAAACCATGAGTGTGTTTGAGACAATGTACCAGAGCAATCATAGAGACCACATCCTTATCTTCCTTAAACATCTCACCAAGACCAACATCAGAAGTAGAGTGAGGCAAGGTTCTTTATCCCAACCCACACCAAGATCACCACCTCCAGGAAGAGAACAACCACTTTCTAGGAAAGCTGTGATCCTAGTTGTCCCTAACAGTCAAATCATCATGAGTGACATTGTACATGCAATGATGGCAGAACAGGTTGTGTCACAACAGTCAATGAGAAGTTATCCAGGCTGTAATGATCACCAGCTCTTTTGTAAAATAGAGAGTATTGGAAGCCACCCAGAAAAGCCATCTGTAGCCTCATTTTCATTTCCTCACCCTGTTCTTGGTATCACCTGGCTGTGGTAGTTTCTCTTTCCAAATCCAACAACAAGATTTCTTGTTCCTTTGAGGAAGTTGCTTCCTCCAGGTGGTTATATTGCCTAAAATCATGCTGTCTAATAGGGATACTATTATCCACATGTGTCTACTTCAACTTAAATTTATGTGAGTTAATTAATACAGTTAAAAATACTAATTCCACTCCTCAGTCTCACTAGCAACATTTCAAATGCTCAATAGTCACTACAATATTCAACAGTGCAGATGTAAACATTTGCATTACTATAGAGAGTTCTTTTGGACTAGGCTGGTGTAGGAACTTCCTGTACAATTAATTTACTTAAAATCTCACTTCTCAGTCACTCTTCTAGATTTTTTACAGAAAAAATTATTTCTTCCTTAATTTTATAAGATCTGGTTTTGTCTTTATCATCCTGCAGTAAGAGTTTTAAATGCCCAAACTCACTATTTAAGTGACCTAAAATTATCTATATCTTTGGTTCACAACGTGGAGTCCAGGGATCCCTGAGAGTACCCCAAGACTCTGCGAAGATATCTTCAAGGTCAAATCTATTTTTGGGCTGGAGAGAGTGGTACACACTTGAAATCCCACCTGACTGGAAGCATGATGCAGAAAAACTGTAAGTTGCCAGCTTGGGCAGTATAGTGAGATGCTGTCTCAGCTGTGGATAGATCTCGGTGTGAAGGCCTTGAATTTAATCTCCAGTACAATCAAAAAAAGCATTTTTAGTTATAAAACCTACAAAAACAACAACTTCAGGAATCCTCAACATTTTTAGGGCTGCAAGGAGAGTGTGAGATGAAGAGCTGTATTATTAATGTTAATGATATTATTGGTTTTTTGTTTTTATTCCTACTTGGACCTATACTCATCACTGGATAAGAAAGACGAGCCTGAGCCCAGGTTGCCCCATTGTTCCCAGTTGTCTGCAGCAGCATTAAGGAGGCAGTCTCCTCAAACCTCTAGAAGGAAACTGGCATGAATAGGAATACAAGCTCTGTTGTCTACTCCTAAATTCAATAACAAAATGAACCTCTTTCCAGGAAGCAGAGCAGCAAGCAGTGAGAGTGAATGAACAGGAATGTGTCTCCCACCCACCCGCAGCCCTGCTTCACCCTAGTCCACCACTGCTCTCTGCACCTCAGACTGAAGAAAAGTCCAAAGCTGAGGGAGAACACAAAGCCAAACCCAAGGGCTGTGAATTTACTACAACTACAATTACAAGAAGATAGGAGTAAGCAAGAGTCACGTTTGAGTCTGTGGCTGCCAGTAAGACTAGTATTAAAATAACCAATTAAGAAATAAATTAAGGGGGCTGGGGTGCAGCTTAGCAGTTAAAATGCTTGCCTTGCATGTACAAGGCCCTGGATTCAATTCCCCAGCAACATATAAAAATTAGCCAGGTGTGGTGGCACAAGCCTGTAATCCCAGCACTTGGGAGACTGAGGCAGGAGAAGAGCTGTGAGTTTGCGGTCAGCCTGGGCTACATTGTGAGTTCAGGACCAGCCTGGACTATGAAGTAAGATCCTGACTCAAAAAAACAAAAAAGAAATAAATTAAGGAATAGGAAGATATGCATTTGTATATCTTCGGGGTCAATTCCCTTCCTAAAATAACAGGTATAATGAAGTGGCCGTTTTAAATTGTTTAAGCAGGCAATAGCTCCACACCTCAGGGACTAGAGCACCCGTCTTACTGAATTAAGCCCAGAGAGATTTACATTTTTGTTAAAAGCATCAGAATTTCACAGGAGAAAATCATGCTTAAGTAGATCAGAAATTACTCTATTCCTGTGAGTTTAGGAAATCAAGAGTTGAGAAGAGGAAAAGCCTCTTTTAGAAAACTGTCATCAGAACAGATTATAAAACTGAATAATATAACAACATTGCGATTACTAACGGAGAGAAACCTAGGGCGTACAATCTAGGACACTGATCTAAGAAAGGTAATCAAAGGTTGGATAAATGTACACGCTTCTTTGAAGATGAGACTGGGGTCTGTTTTACTTACTTTCTCATTTCTGTGACAGAATACCCGACATCCACAACTTTAGGGAGGAAAGATTTATTTGAGCTCACAGTTTCAGGTCACAGTCCATTCAAAGGTGGGTGGCTGGAAATGGTGGAACCACATGGCAGGGCTGAAGCCAGAGGAAAAAACTCCTCACAGCATGGCAGAGTAGAGCCAAGTGTGGGAGGAAGGGCGGAGCTACCACACACCTTTTTAAGTACCCTGCCTCTTCTGAGTGAAGCCCATCAAGCCCCAAGCCTCCGACCTTCCAGTCAGGCCCCAATAGTACAAAGTATCTATAGGCACCTGAGGCTTTAGGGTGACACTCCAGATTCAAACCATAATAAAGTCTCAGTATGGGCTCAAACAATTCCCCTATCTCAGCCTCCTGCGCAGCTAGGACTGTAGAACTAAACTACATCCAAAACCTCAATACGAGTCTTCTAAAATGACCTTATTTCTGTCACAATTAATCCATCTTCCTATAATTTCTGCCTAAGCTAACTTCTTGGGCATGAAACCTGTATAGCCACATAAGCTGCTCCTTAATACTCACGTAATTACCACAAACCAAAAAGGTGGCTACTCACTAATCCTCATCTTACAGAGAGGGCATTTCTTCAGTTTCGTACTCTGTCCACACAAAGATAAGGTAACTGTTCAGTCTTTGCACCTCTGAGCCTACGATTTCTCAGGGAGGAGGAGCACAGATTAGGAAGATTGGCTAATACTTGCAGTTCACTATACGAGAGAATGTGTCATTTGGACATAAGACTTGGTTTTTCTTTTAAAAAGGAAAGATGATATTTGTGCTGTCTTTACTCCCATATGAGAAAAGAGCCTACCTGCTGATAGATACTCAGTTCTCTCTTCCGTAAAATGGGGATCAAAAATCAAAATAACAACTGCTTAAGGTTGCAAAAAAAAATCAAGAAGGAAAGTACAAAGAGCAGCCAACACTGCCTGCACATACTAGAGGATTCACAAGGAGCAGCTGTGAGAATTCTCGAAGCCCCGCCCCTCCGTTCCTATCTGACATTCCTCTGTTTTGGCTCCATTTCAAGGCAGACCAGCTCTCCTCTTGTGGTGGCAAGATGATTGCAAGCAAGTTCAAGTTTACACTTCATTTCTCAGAAAGACAATGAAGAACTACAGCCAAAGTGTCAAAACCTGTGAAGGATAGGGGGAGGGCGATGGCGTGCCTGTGATAGTGAGGGTCGCATGCTAGGCCTTTGCACGGAGCTACATATTCAGCCCATTTTATTTTTTATTTTGAGACAGGGTCTTGCCAAGCTACTAAATTACCCAGGCCGGGCTTGAACTTGCAGTCCTCCTGTCTTGGCCTCCCAAAGGGCCAAGATTAGAGCTGTGTGCCACCCTATCTGGCTAGGATCTAAGATTTTACATTTGTCACTATTTCATGAGTGCTGGTAGAAGATACCTGATACGTCAGAGATGAACAGTTTCTTATAGCAAAAGCAGGAGCTAGAGTTCCAGCTAGCCAGTATTGTGCTAGTGCCCCAAAAGGCAATTCCCACACAGCAATAAAAAGCAAGCCAGACGACACCTGTACAAGTAGTGGATTGTATTACAGGAGAGAAACTGAGCTTAGTGAGCCCAAATATTTTATAATAGAAAGCATACCTGGCAGTTGGTCCAGAGAGTAACTGCATTTATTAGGCTGGACAGTAAGTCTGTCCTCTGAAGGGAGGCAGAAGTTATTTTTCCAAGGTTACTGAATGCATGTCCTGAAAAGACAGTCCAGACTATGGGCACTCAGTTCCTCCTCACTTTCACGCTGTGTATAAATGCTAGAGCTCTGTGGAGAACTGGAAGCTAATACAGGGTTCCAGAACTGAATTTCATTGGCTTAACCCTTCGTCACTCTGAATCATCGTGGTCACAGGGAAAGATCACAGTGGCTGGCCAAAGCTGAGCATTTGCCCAGAAATGGGGAGAGGGGTTGGTTTAAAGGCAGAAACAGTACGTTAGCACCACACCTTCCATTGCCCAATATGAGCATCAGTCTATGGCTACAAATCTGTGAAAATATTTCCCAGTCCAAATGCAAAGCTTCTGTTCTGGCACAGAGCCACAACATTATAGCACGTCATTGATACGTAGCAAGCACAACTAAGGACAGTGCAATAATAATATCAAATGAAAATAAATTTAAAACCAGAGAATATGAAAGGACAACTTGAAGATAACAACCAACAATTAAGAATTTCTCTAGAAAATCTTTGTTTTTTATTAAAATTTTATTTTATTTTCCCATTTTATTAATATATATGGTATATAATGTTTACATTGAACTTGAGTATTATGTGTATATCACGCTAAAATTACAACCCCTTTCCCTCCCCCTTTTTGACCCTCCCATGACTTCACCCTCCCCACTGTCTCCCAGAATCACCCCCATTCAGTTGGGGTTTTTTTTTTACATATCATCTCCCTTTCTCATTCCCACCATCTCATCCCCCCTTTCCCTTCCCTCTATACAAAGTAATATTCTACTTTCTTCCGTGTCTCTCACATTTTTATGGTTTGATTTTCTCATATTAGAGAAAACATATGATGTTTAGCTTTCTGGGTCTGATTCATTTCACTGAACATAATGGTCTCAAGATGTATCTATTTTCTAGAAAGTCTTTCTAAGGAGATTTATGGTAAGATGGTTTGAGGAAAGTTACATTGACAAACTGTTAACTTCATGTTTTAACTCCCCAAATTATTCCTTGGTAATTTAATAGTGTTGGGTGAGTTTGAGCTTTGAAAGCCCCAATGTGTTACTTACCCTGTACCAAGGTCTATTGTTTTAATACTGTCTTTGAACTCGCCAAAGTAACCATCAAACAAACCTGGATGGCCATATGTCTAGCAAGGATGTTTTGAATGGGATAAGAGACTCATAATATGTGTTTTGCAAACTGCTGAATGAAACCTTATCTCATTATGTCAACATGTTTTTTTAAATAACAAAGGAGAGGTGTTATGGCCAAATTTAAGAAGCATGCTCAAAAAAAACCCAGTTTTTACTACAGGATTTCTCAGTGCCTTTAAATTATAACCATGCATTATGAATCTCCCCAAAGAAAGATTCAGAATATAGCATTCCCCTTATTTCTTTGACCTCATAGCCACACATTTACTCACAGAATTCCTAATAATAATTCAACAAAACGCAAGATGAAATGAGCATTAGCAATCTTTACCAAGTCAGGATTTCACAATTCTATTACTTTATCCTCCATTGAAGAACTAACAGAAACATAATCAAACTTTTACATTTTGATAGAATTAAGAGGCAATGCATATGGGACTAAATTTTCCATAGCACACTACACAGTTTTTAACAAATTACTGAAATTTTAGTTCATCTCTAAGTTCTTTTACTGTAACTGAGCATTTAAGGTTGCAAGATGTCTAACTAAATGTGTCAAAATTAAACATGATTATTTTAGACCAAGAAAGACAAAATAAAGTCAAAACTATCTAAACACAGGCATTTTCTTCAGGCTAAAATACACTTTTTACAGAGTGTGCAGCTATAAAACTAGCATTTATGTCAAGCCAAGATTAGTATTATCATACTGCAGATACACTGGGGTGCTTTTAGCAATTTTGAAAGGCTATTTCATATTCCCAACTGTCATAGAGTGCCTGAGAGATTGCACCCACCTTGCTAAATCCAGTATAATTATGGGAGTAAAAACAACTAAATATCTTAAATATAGCCTTTTGGCTGTCTTCAAATACAAAGGCATTAAGTTAATGCAGTCAGCTGCTTGAAAGAAATGTGTATTCTGTCCTTCTATTCTAGCTTGAAACAAAAATTGGTAGCATAAAATTGCGAAGTAAATGAGCCAAGAAAGATGTTCATATATCCTGTAATAGTCTTGCCCTGCAGAATAAATCCCCCACTGAAAAAAGTAGTTAGCTATAGAAAATGAGCAAATCACAGGCTCTCGGAGGCAACAAAGGGCCTTAGACATCATCTGGTATTGTGTAGACCAAGTTGTGCAATTTATTTTTTTGAAAGTGAGAAGTTTGGCAATGGGAAAGAGAAGCCCCAAGGTGGATAATGTCTTACTGCACTTACTACTTCACATTCTTTGCCAATCTTGAGACTACTCCAACCACTGCATACACTCTTCCCATACTGAAACTGGGAACTAGCAAGACAAAGAAGCAGGGACAGTGGAGGATTCATTTTAACGATGGTGGCGACACCAATGGCAGCCCCATGAGGATTCCACGACAGAGGTAGGAGTGTCCACTGTCCAAATTCACTGGTCTAATGACACAAGTGGTAGCATCCAGCATTCACTGAAAACAGGGGTGTAACAACAAGATGCGAATTTTAGCAAAGTTTTGGGTGTGTCTGCCAATGCCTGAGGTAGGTTCTGGATGTCACATTGTGAACCACCCAAAAACTTTTCATTAAACCCCTCCTCACGTAAGTCATCTAGAGGTTAGTTCAGTCTTCCATAGAAAGACGGTCCTGGGTGGGCTCCTTGAGGTATACTATGTGGATGTATTCATGGAAGGTACTCTTTCTTGATACCAGCCTGTTGATCAGGTTTTGGAAACCCTCCTGCCTTTCCATTTAGGAGTACCATGCTGTGCCTTCATATTCTGACTGCAGGAGAAAATACCTGACATGTTTGTGGGGCTACATGTGAGAGGGCTTTGAATGTCAGGCATGAGCTTATGAAGCTTTTGGGCAAAGGATAGATACTATGACTACAGCTGCTTTTTTAACCAACTAATAATGAATAGAATAAATGCATAAATTCCACCACTTCAGCTGTGTACCAGTTATTGTGCATATTACAAGCATCCTAGGGTACCCCTATATGACCTTCCACTTTTTTGCCTGAGGACTTTTTCAAGCTTGTTTCCTCATTCAGGACAGTCCAGAACCACAGCTAGGGTGAGAGATTTCACTACTGCCTCAGACAAAATACTCCACAAATAGATAACAACTGTAGATGAATGCTTCTCTGTGCTCCACACTGGGGAGATACTTCTGAGGTGCATTCTGTACAGTTCCTCAAAGGAACTCAGAAGTATTGAGGCTCATATGACCACATGGATGACCAGCTGCTCTGTAATAAATTTTCATGGGCCTAAACTATCCCTCAGGACAAGGTGGAGCCTGGCTAGTTACTTGTCAAACCTCTTGTTTCTGAAAGAGAGCAGGACTACATTCCCAGTCTCTTTTGCAGTTGGATGTATCTGCTGATAAGTTTGGAAAATGAACCTCAATGGAAGTGATGTACCATTTTCAGGTCCAGCCCATAAGAAACTTGACCAGGCATCCCTCTATAGCCCTTTCACCTCTCCCAGCTGGACACAGACACAAAACTCTAAGATGAAAGAATGACCACATGGGAGGCTACCTACGAATCAAAGTCTTTGCTGTGGTCTGAATGTGTCCTCCAACATTCACATGTTAGAAACTTAATACCAAGGAGACAATGTTTGGAGGTGCTTAAGTCATGGGGACTCTTCCCTCATGAATAAAGGAGTTGGATAATCATTTGGCAAACAAATTGGTTCAGTTGTTGGGCTCAGTGACAGAAGCTTGTAATCCCAGCACTGTGGGAAGTTGAGGCAATAGGATCTCAAATTCAAGCCTAGCCACACAACTTAGTGACTTAATGAGACTCTACCTCAAAACCAAAAATAAAACATGGGATGAGGATGTAGCTCATTGTGAAGGCCCTGGGCTCAATCCCAGCACCACCACCACCACCACCACCAAAAAAAAAAAAAAAAACAGAGTAAGTTCACTCTTTTATGCTCTTGTGCCAAGCGCGGACACATGTTAGTCTCCTTTGGCCCTTCTACCACATGAGAATGCAACATGAAGGACATGAAGTTGCTGGCACCTTGATCTTGGACTTTCCAGACTCTAAAACTGTGATGAAATAGATTTCTGTTCTTCATAAATTTCCCAGTCTCAGGTGTTCTGCTATAGCAGCACAAAAGGACTAAGGTAATCTTCAAGGGGATGAGATATGAGGTTCTGTTGTGTTAAAGTCTTAGAGACACTAGAGGCTAGATGAATGGCTCAGCGGTTAAAGTGCTTTCCTAGAAAGAGTTAAATACTCGGGTTCAATTCCCCAGTACCACATAAGCTGGGCATGGTCGCGCACAGGTGTTATCCCAGCACTCGGGAGGGTGAGGCAGGAGGACTGCTGTGACTCCAAGTCCAGCCTATGCTTCCCCAGTGAGTTCAGGACCAACCTGGGATACACAGTGAGACCCCGTCTCAAAAGAAAATTAATTAATTAATAAAGCCTTAGAGACATTGGGGTTTATCTGTAACCGCAACCAGCATTAACTTACCTACTATAATAGCTTCTACTATTTACAACAGATGCTATAGCAAATTCAAGAAACTGAAGATGATTCAGTAAGCTCAACAATAAAGAACATAGAGGTCTGTAGCAATAGGTCAGGTTGCAGAGGAAGACAGAGGTCACCTGAAGGAACAAAGCCATAGAAGGCTTTAGTTACCGTAAATTGCAACAACATCAAACCTCCAGAGATTACAGTTAGGAGGCACATAGTATTTTCATTATATCCACAGTCATTGTTTTCTCCTAACTACTGATTATATTGCTCAGCTGAATAAATTAACAAGAAGGTCTTGGAGAAGTTGATGCATCTTTAGAGAGAAACATCAGAAATAAAAAAGGAGTAGATGACTAAGATCTCTGGAGAGAGAATAAGTTATTTAATATGAAAAGAAAGAAGCCTCCAAGAAAATGTCTTTAGTGATGAGAGGTAATGACTAAGCTAACAGATCTGAAAGGATATCACGGAGTTCTTGTCATATATTTATAGAAGGGCCAGGAGCAGAGGCTGTAAGGAGATTTGCTATCCCTGGGAATACCTACAGGTACCCAACTGTGAAGGTAGAGGAGGAAAGGGCTTAAAATAAACTAGAATTGGCTAATAGATCTCAGGTAATCTGTGTAAATCAACACAGTCTTATTTCTCTGAGCTCTGGGAGGAGTATAGGCAGTACTTATGTACAGAAAAGGCTGGTTTTAAGTCAAATAAATTCATGTTTTTTGGAAGCTATTATCTCTCATAAGCTCAGCATAGGTGCCCAGAGTTCCGGCTTTCGATTGGAGTGAATTACTGCATCATCATTTGGCAAATTCCAATACCTTCTTGTCTCTTTGAAAAGAAGCCAAACGTCAATGGAAATTTAACAATCAGATGTCAAATGGAGGAAACTAGTAAATTGCGGAAAAAATAACGGACAAATAGAGAAATTTAAAGGACTGTTGTACAAAGCCTGAGAAGAATATGCCAAAGTGGGGGGAAATCTATTTAAAGAGATTATTCGTAAAAATAGTAGCTCTTCCCTTCCTCTTCCCAGAATTAGGGGCTTCCCAGATGGACCAACTATATTTGTATCCTATGTGACTTTAATAAAATTGTTATTGCTTTCTCTTGGCTATTACAGGCAATGTCCTCCCTCACTAGGTCTTTTGCTGGTTTTCCTAATGGTACTATTGCACCACATTTGGAAAACCCCAGTGTATGGACAGAACCAGCATGTCACTCTTTTATATATTGTGAAACTCTCCCAAAAGCCCCTCCATTAAACAGTGCTCACTGAAAACTATAGCATTACTAAGATGTCCTTGAGGCAAAAGACATTCCAGTGAAATGGCAGCCATCCCAAAGATGCTGAGACAACTCTGTTATTTTCCCTTTGTGACTGTTTACACTTGCATTAGGAGCAATTACACTCCACAGAGCCACTTCCAGGATTATTGCATGTGTGAGTGTAACTGTTTAGCTCCACCCTCCTATCTCCTCTGGTATCCAGAAGTCTGACCTACACTTCATGGAACAACTCATATCTAGTTAATGTCATGTTTAAGAAACATAATGAAGATGATTAATTTTGACAAAGTATTGCATGTAAGTGAAAACTATTTGTGCTTGGATTATATTCATTCCCTTTAAGATTTAAATCCTCACTTTTAAAAAGCTGAAATCCTCTTCTCACACTTCACCCCAGCACCCTCCCCACAGGTAAATTGTGTTACCTATCAGTGCTGCACACAATGGGTTTTGTTGGTCTCAGTAACAGTATAAACAGTCAGTACCTCACTGACAGAAGCAGCTTCTATATTTTTTCCACACACTCTTCTCCAGCCAGGTGTTTACAACCCGAACTGCAAGCATGTTTGGTGGTCTGACACCAGTATTCGCCTTCATAGATGTAATTTTAAGGCCCTAGTGGCACAAAGAAAAAAAGCATTTTAGTATTATTATTAATTTGTCCCTCATCATCTCTTCTCTTTTGCTAATTCCATGGGGTGATCCAGGTTCTGAGAGCTTCCTATAAAGTATTTAATTGTTTTTCTCTACAATCTGTAAACACGTAAGGAAGATATTTTATTTTACTGGTGAGGAAATATATCGAGTAAGGGGTTCGGTAATTGCCCCAAGGCCAAGCAAACAGGTGCTGGAGAAGAGACTTCCTACTCAGAACTCCTATCAACTAATCGTCAGCTCTAGCAACTATGCCCCCGCTTGCCTGGCTATGATCTTCTATGAAGAACCATCCTTGTGTTTTGTGACCTTTTGCCTAAGCTTTCTTGGCTCTTCTGTCCTTGAAGCTGATGTTCCCTTGGGTCTACCTACCTCATCTCTCACCACCACATGTTAAGTATGCAGTGAATGCTTCCAGAGACTTCCCTAAATTCTCTTGGAATTTACTGCTCCTATACATGTCAATCCAATGATTCTCAACTCGAAGTACTTTTGACTGTCTGCCTGGGGCTTTCTCTGATTTCTAGAATCCTTGTAAGCAGAGGATAGTTAATATCCATCCCCACAACACAACTGGAAACAGAACTCAACAAATGGCTGATGGAAGTTAGTAGATGAATTCCCCAGCACCCTTATCTTTCTGGTAGAATATGAAGTATATTTGCACTGTTTCTCTCTGTTCCCCAGATGGACTGAGACCCAACTGTGCACAGCAGCATCTTATTCTATAATTTCCCCATCCCCGCTGGCTTCCTTTCTTTCCTTCTATGGTCACTTTCTACTTCCTTACCAATGCTTCCTGGTCTTCTCTCACAGAAACTATTTGCTCTCAAATCCTTGTCATTGGGTCTGCTTCCGAGGAAACCAAAACTAAGACATCATGCATGCATTAAACCTTTCCCCCAGCTTTGCCTTCAGGTTTTTTAAGAAGATGCAGTTCTACTCAAAAACATTCTCTTGGTCTCAAACAACTATTTCCACTCTGACTACTACTGGATTAATCCTAAATCTAAGCATTCCTAAGCCGTCCTTGTATTCTCTACAAAGATGCTCTAAATTTATCTCTTTTTTATGAAATCTTACCCAAGAGTGCCTCACACTCTCATCGCCAATATCATAATCCCATAAAGTAATTAGAATTGGACTGTATATATAAATGTTGTGAGCAAATTTAAAAAATTTTTTCATGTCTATCCCTCACAACAATTATGAAGTAATGCTTGAATCATAACATAGAATCTTTTCAAAAATTAACAGAATATATATTCAGTGCCTTTCTAGATACTTAAATAGTTTTAAACATTGAATGTAATTTTGAAAACTTCAATAACTTAGGCTGTTAATTTAGAGAAACAACTACATCCTAGGGAATCATCTTCCTTTCACTTACATCATCTACATGTGAGTGTGACCATTTTTATTAGAACAACGCCAGCAAATGACCCTGGATTTTTAAGAATGCCTCTAAAAAAAACTCTTAATGTTTATTCACATACTGGCCTATCAATTACTATCCAAGAGTTTTTTTAGGAAGATAAATTTTCTCATTCACTACCCTAAGGCCAATTTGGAAGAAAACAAGTGGAGTTCCAACTGCACCAACGTTTTTCTCTCTGAAACTCACTTTAGAGTTCAAATGCCTATTCCTCCTCCACCCTAGGCCCAATTCATTGGGAGATCTAGAGCAGAGAACAGTAAAGACATCAGCTTGTAGTGAAAAGGAAATGCTACCTACAGATTTTCAGGAAGGTCATATGGGAGACACACCCATCTAGCATTCATCCTGGCAGGAAGCATTATTGTAAGAAACAGAAATACACTCACAGTAGCTCAAGGAAAAAGAACCAAGAGAATACCTTTTAGAACTCAATGGCAACAAGTACATCCAGGCCCCACAGAAGCCTGGAGCAGGAAATTCAAAAGCTTGAAGGCTATCTCTCCTGCTCTTGGAGTTCCCATGGGCTCTTATTCCACTTTCTTCTGTGTAAATGCTCTTTCTAATACCATCCCAGGGGCTGGCCACTTCTGCCTTAGGAAGTATGTGATGAGTATGGCCACCCCAGGTGCAGCATACATGAGCTCCCAGTTTCAGAGTCCAACTATGACCAACTGAAGTCTCTGCATCTCAACTGAGATTCCCCAATAGACAACTGGATAGACTGGTTTCTGGTTCGGTGATCCAGAAGGTAGTTTCATGATATGAACATGAAGGCTAAGCACATCCATCAGCAGGGACTGAGGTTGAATATGATGGTCAGTTCTGAGAGGCAAGCCTCTAGCCTGGGCTTCTGCTGGCTAACGCATTGAAGAATTATTACAAACTATTCAAAATTAGGCCTTTGAGATTGGCCTACGGTCAACAAAAAGAAAATCCATTAAATCTGTCTTTTTCCCCACCACTTCCAGGATAGCAAAATGAAATAAGCACTGTCCCAGGAGTCAGAAAAACCTGAGTTCTCAAAATAGTTCTCTTTCCAGCCACTATGTGGAACAAGTTTCTACCTTTGTAAAATGGGAATAGTCAATGCAGGCTACATTTTCTTGAAGCAAGGCCTGTTGCAGAATTTCAAATTTCTTAGATTTTTAGGAGAATAATATATACACAGTTTTCTCCACATACCTCCAATGGGGATCTATGCAGCAGCACCTAATAATCAAATACTGTGATATTTCCTTCATAAACATGAATATGCATACTATGTATGCCTAAAATGAGTGTCACGACAGTCCAGAGTAGATTTTTGCCACCAAATGATTTTTGACACAAATTTCAGGGAAATTTGTTCTTAGAATAATTTTAGTTTTGAAATTATAAATTAGTTACCACAGGCCTGTAGCTATCTTTTTTCCATTTTACTTATACATATGCAATACACAATGTTTACACTGAGCTTGAGTATTTTGCACACATATATATCACATCAAAATTACCAAATTACCTTTACCTCCCCCTTTCTGGGACTCTTGCACCCTCCCCAGCCTTGGTAACTCCCACTATCACCCAATTTTGTTCTATAGAAAGACCGTATTCTGGGTTTCTCATATTAGACAAACTACGCAACACTTAACCTTTCCCTTCCAACTCACTTCACTGCATGATGGTCTCCAGTTGCATCCATTTATCTACAAAAGCCTCCCACCTATATTGCTTTATAGATGAACAGTATTCCATTGTGTATAAATACCACAATTTGTGTATCCGTTGGTCTGTTGATGGGTATTTTGGCGTCTTTCACATTTTAGCCATTCTTAGTTGTGCTGCTATAAACATGGGTATACATGTATCTCTGTTATATGTTGTTTTCAACGGTTTGGTAAAGATACCCAGAAGAGGTATCACTGGATTGAATGGAATATTTATTTTCAGCTTTCTAACGAATTTCCATACTGTCCTCTGTAGTGGTTTTACCAGTTTACAATCTCAACAGCAGTGTAAAGGGTTCCTTTTTCCTCACAGCCTCACCAGCATTGACTGCTGCTCGAGTTCTTGACACATGACATTCTCTCTGAGGTAAGATGAAACCTTACTGACGTTTTGATTTACACTTCTTGACCTGCTTCTATTACAAGGTTTCTCAGAGGAAACAAAGATATATATTGCAGTAATATTTTGTTGCTGTGAAATTTGTGCTGAATATTATGTTGTGCTATAGAGGATCAGAGATTGAGAAATACAGCCCCTATTACAGAGGAGCTCACAAGTTGGAGGACTCAGTAAGGAAAATTAGTAAATACCGCTAGTATGACTAATACTATAAATATCAACATGGGGTATTATATGAGAAAACAAAGGTGGATCCCATGAAGAAATGCACTTCACTGTTAACCAATACAGACATTATCCCCTCAAAATTTAATTACCATGACATACCCCTCAGATCTATGCATTCTTAGAAGATGACAGATTCTTGCTGCCAGCAACCCTGATTTTCTATCTCAATTGCACATGGGACAGAAATTCCAGGGTGATAATGCCATAGCAACACCCTTCAACCTAAATTAAGTGGAATCAGTGGATATATAACCTAGCTTCCTTGTCCCATGACAGAGACAACTCTGAGGCCAGTTCTATATAGTCCCCATAGGTCCCTGGAAGGACTAACCCCAGATGCCCACAGTGATAACCTGTTCTTTAGCACAGTCAGTATTGTTTTATCTCCCCAAACTTCAACTAATACTTTGTGGAGTCTGTTCCCAAATAAACCACATGAACTCAAATCTGTGTCTCAGACTGTTGCGATCACTTACTGCTGGGTAACAAGTCATCCCGATCCAAGTAATTCAAAGGGAGAAATGTTTCAAAAACTGAGAAAAAACTAGAATAAAAATTGTGAGGGGGTAGAAGTGAATAGCATATATTTGAAATAAGAATGATCAGGAATTAATAATCATAAAGCTAGGTGAATGGTACATGGGTGTCCATTCTATTGTTCTCTACTTTTGTGTATCCTTGAAATTCTTTAGAATTAAAATATTTTTAACCAGACAGGCAGTTGTTTTACTACTCATGATTCTAAAGATTAGGAATTTGGGTAGATTTTATCAATGGTGGTAACCTAATCGGTTCAGAGTGATGTAACAAATCACTAGAGCCTGGGTAGCTTATTTTTCCCAAAAAAATTATTATTTTTCTTAGCCTGTATTTGTGACACATAAAATTCCATCCAACTTGGGAACTGGTGCACATACATATCACATCTTCATCATTTTTACTTCCCTTCCCCCTTACCACCCTCTCATCCCCTCCTACATCCCCTTTTCCTCTCCACAAAATCTACATCCCTATTTCCTATCATCGCTCTTATTTTAACCTGGATAATTTAAGCAACAAACATTTATTCCTTGCAGTTATGGCATTTGGAATTCTGAGCCAGAGTACCAGCAGGACCTGGTTTTTATTGCAAGCCTCTTTCTGGTTTACGTACTATGCCCTCCTACTCTGGAAAGAAATCTAGGTGGCTCTGTGGTCATTTCTTATAAAAACATTAATCCCAAATCCCACTTACAAGGGCTCCACCCTGATGGCCTAGTATCTCCCAAAGACTTCACCTCTAAATGCTATCATATCACATTGAGGGTTAAGATTTCAATAAATGAATGTTAGGGGCACACAAACATTCAATCCATAACAGATGACTTTGTCACTGCTCCCAGTCAGCTAGGGTATTTATCTGGGGCTAGAGGTTTCAAGATGGCTTCACTGGCATGTCTGAGGCTTGGGCACTGGGTGTTGACTAAAATGCCTCTATTCTCTCCTACGTCTTCTTTCTTTGCATGGCCCCACTTCTCTCTAGCAACACAGACTGGTGTTTGGATTATGAGAGCACAAGTAGAAGCCACAGGCCTTGTAAGGTCTAGGTTTGGGAGTACAAGAGTGTCATTTCCATTACAATCCATTGGTCAAAGCAGTCCTAAGTCCAGCCCAGATTCTGAGGATGGAAAAACTGCCTCCACCTTTTGATGGGAAGACTCGCAGTCATATTGCAAGGGAATATGGACATGACAAGGTATCATAAGCCACTATTATCACTAGCATCTATTACCAGTCTACACATGGAGATCTTCCTTCCGAGGGAATAGCCAAAAAGCATTTTCATGAGAGAGAAACCCCAGAGCTAATGCCTAAGAATGGATGGGAAACAAAGCCCATAGATGAGGGTGTTTTTTAAGCAGAGGGTACAGCTCAAACAGAAGGCAGAGATGCATTTGTAAATGTGGGACTAACAAATCTAGAAAGTTCTATGCATCTAAATAGAAGAGAGGCAGGTGATGACAGAGAAGAAGAGAGCAGAGCACACATCTTGGAGGGCTGGGCACAACCTGTGAAGAAGATTAAATTTTATCCTGAAGTCATCCCTAAAAGATTTCAAGTAGGAGAGTGCCAAAATTAGATTCATGTTAAGAAAAATTACTCTGAAGGCTCTGAGGAGGGTAGACTAGAATAAAATCTTGTCATAAATCAAATGGTGGATGTGGAAGTACAATATAATCTCTGAAGAGAATTCACAAGTGAAATATTTTGAGTCTTAAGGTAAACTACTCTAGAAATCCTTATTTACACAATTTAATGCCCTCCCTTATTCCTTTCTCCATCGTAGATAACCAAGCAACAGGCAGCAGCATATTTATCCCGTCAACAGTATCTTCCATTCTTCAAGAACTGAAATTGTATTGAGGGGTACATGGCACCTTCCTTGGAGGAAAACACTATGTAGTTTCCGGAACTTGCAGCCCCTAGTACCACCCACAGTCTTACCACAGGCCTAATTATAGGATCTTGTAGTAGCCATTTCAAGGCTCTGATTACACTGTACCCACTGATGGAAACTCTGGTGTGAGACCAAGAGGGGGTGGAAGATGAGGCCAGTAGCAGATGGAGAGAATACATTTGATTCTCTAAGTGAGAAGAAATGAAAAGAAAAACAAAGGAAATGATGTGACCAAATGTAGGCCTATTGCATACCCACAAGCAATTGACATGCCTTGTCTTACTTGGTTCACACAACCACTCCGACATTGAAGTACCATTATTCCAGGTGTAAAGCACGCACATAGGAAGAAGCATAGTTAATGTTTAAGTCCAGAATAGTCCATCATCAAAGCACATACCAGTAGCCACTACAGTGAATGTGAGGTTCAAGGAGGTATCTGAACCTGGATGGGGAAGCATTGGATGTGACTGTATGAAAGAGCGTGGCTGACTAGAAAAGCTGAGGCAGGAGGATCTTGGGGACATGAGCTCCAGGAAGGAAGCCTGGGATACTTCATTGTCACAGACTACTTTTTTATTGATGTGTGTACACCATACATAATAACTTCAATCATCATGGAGAATTGGAACATACACATATTGCATCTTAATCATTTTTATTTCCTCTTTCCTTTCCATCCTTCCCTCTCCCCCATCCTCAGAAGATGACAACATACTCAAGTATGAATTCTTCAATTGCCATCCAGCTAAATGCCAAAATTCCTAAGACAACACATAACACTAGTTTCTCTTAGCTATTAGTGAGATCATTGTTATTACTTGAATTTTGTTACACATTCTAGATTATTAATCCCACATTTCCTAATAACTTGTTGAAAGTGCACATATACAAATAATTTTTGCACAGTTTTACCTTAACAAATTTAGGGGGTTTTAATCACTGCAAACACAATTTTTACATCATTTCTGTTCCTCTTTTTCTTCTAAAACAAAATAATGCGGTTAAAACTAAATGAGATATATTTAAGAATTTAGTGACTGTTTTACCAACAGTATGAATAAATACTAAGTTATACATTGTTTTGAATTAAGCAATTTTAATAACATTACAAAGTAAGTTTTTCCATGGATGATACTTATTCTCTAAATATATCACAATGTTTCACAATATGATATTCTTCATAATAGCCACTTTGTAGCTGATATTAATTCTTTAACTATGACTCAACACACTTTGCATATCACTATTCTTGGTAATGGTTGGTTTATGTCAGAGAGAAGAAAGGTTATTATTTGATGTCATCTCTCATTATCTCTTAGCATACCATTTTTTTTTCTTAAATGTTCCCTTCCGGTGTCAGAACTGACCTTTTACAGAAATCTCTACACCACAGCAGAAATTCCTGTCCTGAGGCAAAAGAGATACTAAGTAACAGAGCTTGTAAGGGGTAGACTATTCCATTCATGTCTACTATTTGGCTGTTTTACATGTTACTAACTTCCTACGGTTATAATTAATATTCCAAAGTGAACTCATTAATGATACTTAGAAGAAACATAAGTCATTTAGGTCAATGAAAACCTAGGCATATGTCAATAATCATCTTGGCATACCACTCATAAGTTTTATAAAGTAAAACTCAACAAGAGAGACCTTCAGACTTAATCTTTGTTTGGGGCTAGAAATGTAGCTCAGGGGTAGAGGACTGGCCCGGCATGCACAAAATCCTGGGTTCTTTCCAACACTGCAAAATAACAATAATGCAGTGGGTTTGCCTAAAGAACGATCTAGAAACAGAGAATGGACTTGTGCTTCATGTTGTCTCTATGCAATTTCACCTCCACCAATCTTCACAGGCCTTCACTCCTGATGTCTTTCTACTGACTTCAAAATGCTTACTGGGCATGTTCAGTTTTCCTTGCCCATGTGAAACAGACCGGTAGGCTAGATCATTTCAGAAGAGATAAAACTGTTGTGCAAAATGTAGCAAATGAGAATGCCTACAACTTTTCTGAAGGAAGAAATGAGAAACCTCAAACTTCGATCTTACACTCTAAAGATTTTTTAGCTAAAAAGAAAGAATAACAGGGGCTGGAAGAAGAGTTTAGTGGCTAAAGCACTTGCCTAGCAAGCACAAGGCCCCGGGTTCGATTCCCAGCACCACATAACCCAGTGGTGCATGCCTGTAATCCCAACACTCAGGAGCCTGAGGCAGGATGACTGCTGTGAGTCCAAGGCCAGCCGAGGCTACCTAATCCTGAGGCTACCTAATCAGCTCAGGACTACCTAATATAGCTCAGGACTAGCCTGAACTACAGAGCAAGACCCTGCCTCAAAAAAAAAAGAAAAGAAAAAAGAAAAGAAAAGAAAGAATGAAGAAGACTCTTTTTCCAGAGTGGCAAAAACAAAAGAACTGCCTTGATAAAGGTTTCTGTGGGTTTTATTTTTAATTTCCCAAGCTAATGAGAGTGGTATTGGGGAAAAGGAACTGCAGAATTTGTGGTAAATATAGAACTGAGAATAGTTGATGACATCAGGTGTATGAGTTTTCCTCACCAATGAGTAATAATATAAGTAGTGAATTTCTGTCGTATTTTTCTTATATATTTATCATGAGAATTAAGCTCTATGTTGACAGTCTATGTAAAAGCAATGTTTTGATTCTTCAGACATGCTCCATCATCTTTGAACCCTCAAACAACTAAAGCCAGCAAGTCGATCAAATCTTGAATTGACAATAAAGTATCCATTTCTCTAAACTCACCCCGGTATGTCCTCTATTTCATATTGCTTTCCATAGCCAAGGAACTAATGACTAACATTCGTTTTCAATTCTACTAGTATGTTTATTCATATCTGTTGTATATATAAAATTTTAAAACTAGTATATTCACAGGGACAAAAATTCTAAGTAATATATAATTAATGTGATTTCATATATTTTATTACTAGAGTGTATCTGCACTACATTCATTTTGGTGAGTACCTATACATATCACATCTTGATCATTTTTACACCTCCCCATTCTCCTTTCTCTTCCTTCCATAGACTCCTTCGCATCTTCCCAGTAATCATAGAAAGGTGACATATCTGTATCAACTTATGGGTACCTAAGCATTTTTAGGTCACTGATACCTTTAGCAGTTCTGAAGGTGATGTGAAATCTCACTACTTTCAGTAGGCCTATGAGCCACAGGTATCAGCAGTCCTGGAGCTTGTTAAAAATGCAGATTCTTAGATAACTTCTCTGATGACTAGATCAGAATCAGAATCTTTTAACAAGATCCTCCAATACTCCATGCACATTGAATTCAGAGAAGCTTTCAAGAAAAGATTAAGTCAAAATGTTTCCTACAAGAGTACCTGTGCAATGAGGCCGTTGTTGGGGGAATTTGGAAGCTCAAAAATACCCCAAAATATGCCCATCTGCAGCCAAAAATCTCACATCCCTTACACAGGACTCTGAACATTTCATTCAATGATCAGAGGTAAGTATTAAGAAAAGAAGCCTTCTGAGAGAGGAAGGCTGCTGACTAAACTCATATGTGAACCTGCTTGCTTGAACTCCAAAGTTCAGGCTCTTCCATCACCTCCACTCTGCTGAGTCTGGAGTGGGTGCATCATTCATCTGCCCACTCCCATGCCAACCCCTTTTGAACTGCAAACCCAAAAGAGATGGCCCACTATGAAATAAATGAAATACTACTCTTTGGAATTGTGGAATTTATGGGCAGTTCTTGAATCTATTCTTTGATATATAAGAACTGCACATGTTTGTTAAGAGAAAAATGTCTGTGTTCAAGTCCCAGATTCATCATTCTCTGTGTGGCCTTATACAAATAATTTAATTGCTCGTTTCCCACATCTTTAGGCTGCCCATAATGATAGGTCCTACCTCATGGAGGAATTGTGAGGGATAAGTTAATGCATGTAAACCATTTCTAACAATGCCTGACACATAAAAAGAACTCAGTAAGTGGCAGTTGCTATTATTTTTAGCAGCATTATTATTGCTATTATCATTGTTATTAGCATTATTACAGATATTTCCTGGGTTAGCCTTAAATTAGCACTCTCTGTATAGGGTTGTTTAATCAGTGTCATACACATTGTCCACTATTGTTTTTAATTCACTCTATAAATTCTCCACCTTATCAGGAAGTGGATTTTTGTAAACACACTCTGATGAACCCAACTAAAGTTAAGTTGTAGAGTCTTGATGCCAGAACACCCTCTAATCAGCCAGCACACTAATTCTATTCACTTGGAAATGGGACTCACCCAGCATGACTTAGTGACACTACTCTGAATAGCCAAATCCTTTTCCTTTTCTAAGTATCCATAAGCCACTCAATTTAACAATTCACTCTAGAAGTTTGAGTGAATTTTGAGTTCAGTGTTTTTGAGAAATGAGGGCATTTTCCTTTTCAAGTCTTTGACCTCTCTTCTTCCCCGCAGTGACTCAGCAATTTCATCTACATTTGTCTCAATTCTCTTAGATTGTCATTTTTTGTATGTGAGTCAGAAAGCATGACTCCATTTAGGGCAGCTTGTGGCTCTCTTGTGATCACCTCACTTATTTCTGGCTTCAATTCCTCCTAGCCTAATGCATCTTGACTTTTCTCTACTACCCATTGATATTAGAACCAAGCAGTTAAGTAGCCCCATACATATTTCAGGGTAGCAAAGGATGAATTGTAAAACCTACACCTAAAACAGCTTTTGGGGGGGATTAAACTTCAATTCATCTGTGACTATTGTAGTTCTGATAATATTTTTTTGATCTGTGTTTGTTCTTCCACAAATTAGAGAATATTGAAAGGGACTTTGAGCCTAAAGTTGAAGACACTAAGAAGCTCTACATCTTAAAAAGAACCACAGGGGCTGGGGTGTAGTTCGGTAGTTAGAGTGCTTGCCTACCAAGCACAAGGCCCTGAATTTGATTCTCCACACTGCCAGAACCAGGTGGCACATGCCTATAATCCCAGCAGTCAGGAGGCTGAGGCAAGAGGATTGCCATGTGTTTGAGGCCAGCCTGGGCTACAGAGTGAGTTCAGGTCCAGCCTGGACTACAGAGCAAGACCCTGTCTCAAAAGATAAAAATAAAAAAATTTAAAAAATAAAAAGAGCCACTAACAATTTAGAGCCATTATCCCCAACACAGGCCTTGATCACACCCCAGAGGCAGGGAAGACACATTCCCATCAATCTTTATAAGTTGAATAGTGGGGAAGGGTTCAGAGGGTCACAAGTTAAATCAATTCTTGTGTGCACGCAGTGAGATGTGGGCAGATTTCACACGAAGTATCTCCACTTCTATATCCTAGAGCGCAGACTGCAAACTGCCAAGGTACAATGCTACATCACCCCATGTGGCATGGCACCAATGAGAAGACAGACAATAATGAATGTTGATGATGACATGGAGAAAATGGAACCCTCACACACTGCCAGTGGGAACGTAAAACTATGCAGCTGATTTGGAAAACAGTCTGGCAGATCCTCAGAAGGTTAAAGAATTGTATGTGATTCAGCAATTCCGTGCCTAGGAAGATACTGAAAATATATGTTTGCACTAAAACTTATACAAGCATGTCCACAGAAGCACTATATTCACAATAGCAAAAATATAGAAGTTATTCAAATGTTTACCAACAGACAAATGAAGACAAATGGATAAATACATTCTATACATACAATGGAAAGCTATTCAGTCATAAAAAGGAATGAAGTACTGATACATGCTGCAACATGGATAACCCCTGAAAGCATTAGTCTATGTGAAACAAGGCAAACACAGACAGCTACACAGTGTACAGTTCTATATATGGAAAATGTCCAGAATGGGCAAATCCACTGAGACAGAAGATATCTTAGCGATTGCCTAGGGCTGGATGAGGGGACGGTGGAGGATAAAGTCTAAGTGGTACTGGTTTTCTTTTGAGTGGTGAAACTATTAGAAGTGATTGTGGCAATGGTTGCAAATATATATATGAATGTCTTAACATCAATTGAATTATCCACTTTAAATGGATTCACTGTATAATACATCAATGAAATCTTAATAAAGCTGTTGCAAAATAAGAAAAGAAGTGAGAGAGAAGATAAAAAGAACAAGAAAAAGCAGCAGCAATGTGGGCTGCTCCCCTCCCCAGGGCTTCCCAGTGAAGCAGAGTCGCAGGCTCATCTACTGCAAACAGCAGAGCATGGTGAAAGTGCTGGGAGTTTAGAGGTTTATGTGACTCAGGAAGCTGGTGCCTGCTTCAGCCCTGGAGGTGTAAATATGGCAGGGCAAGGTGGGTGCTATAATAGCCCACCCAGACATGCCCAGTAAAGAAGGGTAGCAGCAGATATACCTGCATGTCACAGTTTGACAAGCTAGAATGTACTTTTCTACAGGCCAAGGAGATGTTGAGGAAGAAGCTGTTTGGGCCTGAGCAATCATGCTGATTCCGCACTTAGGAGGGCTGCCCACTGCACAAAGGGAGAGCCACGGAGCAGAAGGCCTGGCGCATACACCTGGTAGTGGTAGCTGAGGGAGAAGCAAAAATAAAAAGGAGACTGAGCCAGATCTTCCCCCAGGGGGACCTATGGAATGGGGAGGCTTCCCAGGTTCCCCTAAGGCAATACTGAGCCTTTGCTACCTTTAAATCACCTGGGTATCTTATTAAAATTCAGATATGACTTCATGGTCTGGGATGAGGTTTTGCATTCCTAACAAGAATCCCTGATTCTGCTGGTCCAAACCTATGTGAACAGCAAAACTCTAAAACAGTAGTTCTGAAACACTTCACATTCTTAAAAATTACCGAGGCTCCCAAAGACCTTTTGTTTATGTGAGTTGTGTAGCTATTGGTATTTACTATACTGGAGATTAAAACTGATAATTGTATATGTATGGATTGATTCATTTAAAAATAATAAGACAGCTCATTACATAAATAATAAGTACTTATGAAAAAATAACTTTTTTCCAAAACAAAAAAAATTAGCAGATGCCATTATTTTGCACATTGAAAATCTCTAACCTAGACACCAGCTGGATTCTCACATCTCCTACTGCATTTGATCTGTTGCAATATATTAGCTTATTGAAAAATATGAATAATATTTGGGCTCACACAAATATATAGTTTGAAAAGGAAAAACTATTTTAATAACCTTCCCAGGTAATTATAAACATTCTTTTTGACACACTAAAAAATCTCAGTGACAAATAGTTTCTGAAAGGTTAATTGCAGTATGGAATCTGAGACCTTACAGTCAACTTTTCATACTGTTACAATAAAATCAGTTGGTTGGTCCTACAACTTGAGCAAATCTTTTATGTGATTTTATAAAATTGGCAATTTTTAAATATGGGTACATTGAGTTATGGAGACAGATGTTCCACATGCTAATACATTTGATTACACAATTTCAAAAAGTCACATTTGTTAATATCGCAATTGCTATCTCACCAGCCATCTCCCCAGGGCGAAAAAAAAAAAAAACTAAAGTAATGGTAAGCTTTTAAACTCACAATGATAGAGACAAGTCTTCCAAAATATTCCTTTTTGCTTGAAAGCTTAAATTTCATCCTTGACAACAAATATAGTCAGTGGTCTTCCTTCAAGTTCTAGGCCTTCCTTCACTCATTTGCAAGAAAGTAGTTGCCAAATACCAGGTCTAAATAACCATAGTTTATTAGTTGGAATGTTTTGAAGTGAAAATATTCTGTGAAACCAAGTAACCAGTACAGCTCACAATTCAAGCAATAACACACAGTCTTTCTCAAGACAACCATTATATTTCAGTATGCAATGCCAGGGTTTTATGCATTCTTTTCATTTCCTTACACAGAATATTAAAAAGGCATGTATTCAAAGGTCAAAATTTAATACAATTAGTAGCTTTTATTGTTTTTTAACATGAACTATGTGTTTAAGAAAATGTTAATTACATACAAATTGTGGAATTTGTGCCTTATACGTCACTTTTAACCACTTTTCCCTCCCTCTTGTCCTTTCCTTTTCTGCCCCCACCCTCAGCATCTTTTCCTTTCTGAGTAGTCCATTACCTCTCTTCCTACCCTTCCTCTTACATTAAGACCTTTTTATGCATGTATGTATGGCAATGTCATATGAGAGACACCATGTAACACTTGATATTTTGTGTTTGATCCATTTCATGAAGGATTAATGACCCAATGTGACCCCAATTTCTTGCAAATGCTTCATGTCTGTCTTCCTTTATGGCTGTGTAATATTCACTGTGTACGGATCCAAAAATTGTGGCATATGTACACAATGGAATACTACTCTTCCACAAAGACTGATAAATTTGAGGCTTTTGTAGGCAAATGAATGTAACTTGAGACCATGCTTAGTGAAGTAAATCAAATGCAGAAGGTTCAATATCACAGTTTTTCTAATATGACAAACCCAGAATATAGGCATTCTATAGAACCAAACGAGTGTGATAGTGGGAGTTAGGGAGAATGGGGAAGGAGTGGGAGGCCAAAAAGGGGGAGGGGAAGGAATTGTAATCTATATTCAAGCTCAATGTAAACACTGTGTATCATATACATTCCAATATATATATATATATATATATATATATATATATATATATATATATACACATCTTCTTTATCCACTACTCTGTTGATAAGCATGTAGGTTGCAGCCAGTATTTAGCTGTTATGAATTGTGCTGCTATAAACATGAATATGCATGTATCTTTATGATATGATAACTTTAATTCTTTTGGGAAAATTCCCAGTAGAACTGTAGCTGGGTCAAACAGGATTTCTATTCCCAGCTTTCTAGGGAATCTCCAATTTTTCATATTGGATGAACCAGACTGCAGTCCCACCAACTGTGCAGAAGTGTTCCTTTTTCCATGAAATCTCAATGTTGCTTTGACGTGAATTTCTCTGGTGGCCAAAGATGTTGAATACTTTTTCATATTTTTGTTAGCCTTTTGTACTTCCTCTCTTGAGAAGTTTCTTTTCATCTCAGTTGCCCATTTCTTAATGGGGTCATTTATTAGGGGAGATATTTTTGAGTTCTTTATACATTATAGATATTAATCCTCAGTCTGAGCCACAGCTGGTAAAAATTTTCTCCCATTCTGTGAGCCCTGTTGTTTCCTTTGCTGTACAAAAGCTTTTCAGTTTGCTGTATTGACATTTGTTGACTCTTGATGCTATTTCTTGTGCAAGTGGTCTTCTATTCATGATTGTTTCCTGTCTCTATGTCTTCTAGCATTTTACCTATTTTGTCTTCAAGCAGATTAAGTGTTTCTGTTTTGATATCTCACTCTTTGAACCATTTTGATTTGATTTTAGCATTGGGTGAAAGATAAGGTTCAGATTAATTCTCCTATATGTGTATATCCAGTTTTCCCACAACCATTTGTTGAAGATGCTATCTTTTATCCAGTGAATTGCTTTGGCTCTTTTGTTAAAAATCAGATGGCTGAGGATGATTGGGTTTTTCACTGTATCCTCACTGCTGTTTCATTGATCTTCCTGTCTATTCTTGTGCCAATACCATGTAGATTTAGTCACTGTTTCTTTGTAGTATACTTTGAAGTCTGGATTTGGTATTCCTCCAGCTTTGCCTTTGTTGCTCAGGACTGGTTTAGAAATTCTGGGTCTTTTCTATTCCATATAAATTTTAAAGTTGTTTTTTTTTTCATTCTGTATTTTGACTGATACTACATCGAATCTGTAAAGCAATTTTAGAAATATGGCCATTTTGACAACATTAGTCCTCACTATCGAGACACATGGAATGTCTTTCCCTTTTCTATACTCCTCTTCAATCTATTCCTTCAGGCTCCATACTTTTCTCTGTATAGATCAAAATTACATCTTTGGTAAGGTTTATTCCTACATATTTAATTTTTGCTCTTATTGTGAATGGAGTTTATTTCTTGATTTCCTTCTCATTGAGTTCATTATCAGTGTGTAGGAGTGCTATCAATTTTGTATCTTGAAACTTTGATGAGTTTGCTTATTAGTTCTAAGAGACTCTAATGGGATTTGTTGGGTCTTTGATGTAAAGTATCATGTCATCCGCAAATAGGGATAGCTTAACTTTTTTCCTTCCAATTAATATTCCTTTTATTTCTTGCTATTGCCTGGCTGCTCCGGCCAAAATTTTGAACACTACATTGAACAGTAGGGGGGACAGTGGACAACCCTGTCTTGTTCCCAATATTGGAGCAAAAGATTTCAGTCTCTCCATGTTTAGAATGATGCTGACAAAGGAGTTGTCAAAGATGGCTTGGATCAAATTGAGCTAAGGTCTTTCTATTCATATTTAATTTTTATTATAAATGGATGTTGAATTTTGTCAGAGGTCTTTTCTATATCTATTGAGATGATCATATGATATTTGTTTTTGTATCTGTTAATGTAGTGTATTACGCTTATTGATTTGGGTATATTGAACCAGCCTTATATCACTGAATAAAGCCCACTTGGTCATGCTGTATGATCCTTTTATGATGTGTTGCATTCTGTTGGTGAGTGTCTTGTTGAGTATTTTTGCATCTATGTTCATTAGAGAAATTGAAGTTTTCTTTTTTCTGTTGAGTCTTTGTCTGATTTTGATATTAAAGTTATACTGGCTTCGAGGAATGATTTTCGGCTCCTTGAAAGAGTCTGATGTGTATTGGCATTAAATCTTCCCTGAATTTCTAATAGAATTCTACTATGAATCTACTAGGTCTCAGGATCTTCTTAGTTGGGAGTACTTTTATTACTTCCTTGATTTCATAGCTAGTTATTGGTCTATTCCGGTGTTATATTTCTTCTTGCTTCAATTTTGGAGTTGATATGTATTTTAAAAGTTGTCCATTTCTACTAGGTTCTTAAATTTACTGGAGTATAGACTTTCAAAGTAACTTCTCATAATCCTTTGTACTTTCGTGATGTCTGCTGGAATTTCACCTTTTTCATTTCTAATTGCACTAATACAGGCTATCTCTTTCCATCTTTTTGTGAGTTTAGCTAGGAGTTTATCAATCTCATTTCTCTTTTTGAAAAACCAGCCTTTTGTTATTTTTTCATTTTTTAGTTTCAACTTTATTAATGTCTTCTCCGATCTTTATAATTTCTTTCCTTCTATTAGTTTTGGAGTTGGATTGTTCTTGCTTTTCTAGAGCACTGAGTTGTATTAATATTATTAATTTGAAATTACTCAGCTCTTTTTATGTTTGCATTTATGACAATGAATGTTCCTCTTAACACTGCCTTCACTGTGTTCCAAAGGTTGTGGTGTGGTGTGTTTCCATTATCTTTTGTCTCTAGACCTTTTTAATTTCTTCTCTAATTTCTTATATGACCCAACATTTGTTCAGTAGTGTACTATTCATTCTCCATTTGTTTGTGTAATATCTGTTGGTTATATTGTTGTTTATTACTAATTTTATTCCACTGTGATCTAACAGAATACATGGGATTATTTCAACTTTTTTGTATTTGTTTAAGCACAGTCTCATAGCCTAGAATATAGTTTACCTTGGAGAGTGTTCCATAAGCAGCCAAGAATAATGTGCACTCCATTGTTGTTGGATAAAAACTCCATTGATGTCTGTCAAGTTTATTTTTTCCATAGTGTCATTCAGATCTGCTATGTCTTTGTTGATCTTGTCTAGTTGACCTGTCTTTCTGGGAGAGTAGAGTGTTAAAGTTCCCCACTATACTTGTGTTGGAGTCTGTCTATTCTTTTATATCCAATAGCTTTTGTTTTATAAAGATAGGTGTGCTACTACTTGGTGCATAAATATTTACTAGTGTTAGCACCTCCTGTTGAATTATTCCCTTTACAAAGATGAGTGACCTTCATTGTCTCTTTTGACCAGTTTTGGCTTAAAATCCACTTTGTCAGCAATGAGGGCTACTACCCCTGGTTGTTTTTGTCCACCTGATGAGTGAAATATAGAACTCTGCCCTTCCACCTCTAGCCTGTGTTTATCTTCATGGGTAAGGTGGCTCCCTTGCAAGAAACATGGTTGGATTGTTTTTTAATCCAGTTTGCCAATGCAGGTCTTTTGATTGGAGAGTTGAGACCATTGAAAGTAAGTTATAATCGTCCCATAAATTTTTAATCCTGCGATTGTCCTAGCCTTTGGATGTTTATTTCATATTTGGTTAGTATATGATATGATATAATATGAGCCCCTATCCAACAGACCTAAGAATTTTTTGTAGTGTTGGTTTAGTTGTCACAAATTTCAAGTTTTCTTTGTCATGGAAGGTCTTTATTTCATTGTCAATTTTAAAGGATAATTTTACAGGATATAGGAATCTCAGTTGACAATTGTTTTCCTTTATTATTTTTTTTTTTTTGAGACAGGGTCTTGCCCTGTAGCCCACACTGGTCCTGAACTCACTATGTGGCCCAAGCTAACCCTGGACTTGGCAATCCTCCTTCCTCAGCCTCCCAAGTGCTGAGATTACAGGCTTGTGCAACCATGCCAAGCTTATATGGTGCTAGGGAATTGAACTCAGGTCCTTGAACTTGCAAGGCAAGTGCTTTAACCAGTGTGCCATTCCTATAGCACCAGAAAATTGTTTTCTTTTAGGGCATGATGACTTCCCTCCACAGTCTTCTGGCTTTTAGGGTTTGTGTCCAAGAAAACTGTTGTTAATCTACTAGGTTTGTTACTTAGTTTGTTATTTGATGTTTTTCTCTTACACTTTTAGGATATTCTCTTTGCACTACATTTCTGTGATTTTCTTATGATGTGTCTTGGAGAGCTTCTGTTTTGGTCATATTTGGTTACTGTATGATGTGCTCCCATCATTTGCATGTCCATTTCTTTTCCTATATATAGGAAATTTTCTCCTATGACTTCAGTGGATAAATTTCTTATTCCTTTAGCCTGGATTTCTTTTTTTTTTTTCCTGTATTTCTGTAATACTGAGATGAAACTTCTTTGAGTCATCTAGCATCTATTGGTAACCATTTCTGTATTGGTGTAGTATTATTTCAACTTGTTAAAGGTTTGGTCCATGATTTCCATCCTGTCTTCTAGATAGATCTGAAGTTCTATCCTCATTTTAGGTTGTGCTATTCCTCAAATTTTCCAATGAGGTTTTCATCTCCTGATGTTCTGCTTGTATCTTTTCATATTTTAACTCTTTGGTGAATTTTCTGTTCATTTCTTATATTCATTTCTGTAGCTCTGCTAGCCTCATATTTGTTTCTTCATTCATATGATGGTGTGCTCTGTTGTTTCTATCTTTGAGCTCATTGGTTATATCTCTTTTAAATTCACTAAAATCCTGAGAATGTTGCTGCTTGATTCTGTCTAATATTCTTCCAATAGTTTGAACATGTTATTTGATTCTGTTTTTAACTCTTCCACTAGTTTGTGGATGTTATCATTTGAATATGATTTATCTCTTCCAGAAGATTGATTATGCTGCTTTTGAAGTTTTGGAAGCTCGATTCCTTTTCTATTCCCATTTGGGTCTCCATTGGTGGACTAGTGGCTTTTGGGACATCTTACTGCCATGTTTTCTCATCTTGCTGTTGTATGATTTGCTGGCTTGCAGGGGTGGTCACTAGGCAGTCTCTGAGTTCCTGGAGAAATATCTAGAATTATACAGCCACTGGCCATATGCTACCCTTTAGGTGTCCAGTGTGGAACCTGAGAAGGTCTCTGTCATAGCCCTCCTTCTCCACAGGCTCAGGCCTACAAGTTGCTGCTTGGGCCACCCTGGAATGACTTTTCTACTTCAGTGGCAGTGGCCAGCTGCTCCTCCTTTTCTCTTCTTCCCCTCTTCTCTCTCTTTTGGGCAGCTGCTGTATGTCTGGTATGGATGTTAGCAACAGTATGGTGGTAACAGCCTAAGCCCTCACAGCCCTTGCCATCTACCTACACTCACATCCCTTTCCTATATCTTCAGCCATCTCATCCAGTCTCCCAACTAATGCTGGGCAGCTTCCAGGTGGCTGAGGCAAAGTGGCGGTGGTGGCAGCAGTGGTGTGATCAGGATGAGTATATCCACTGAAGGCACTGGGCACCCATCCACTTCAGGCCACGGATAACCTGCCACTCCAGTGTCTATGTCTCTGAAGTAAGGATGCTAAGCAAGTCAGTGGTACAGTGGGGAAAATACCCACCCTGTTCTTTACCCCGTGTGCCAGATAGCATGCCCATGGGAGATCTGGGGCCACAACCTTAAAGCCAGGCCCCACCTCTTATATGCTGCTCCTGCTGTTTAAGGAGATTCCAACTTCCCAGTTTTCCTGCCCTGAATCACTAGTCCACAGCTGTGGGATTGTCTCCTACATACAAGCAGGTAGGTACTCAACAGAGGAGGGTGCCAGACTACCCAGCAGGCCCCAGCCTGAGACTCCACCTATAATCCAGGCAGCCCTGGTAGCACTGCCTTCTGCCTATCACAGGCATTGCCTTATGACTCAGCACCAACAAGGAGCCAGCTGCCCTGGGCTGGCTCTAGTGCTATAGTACCCATAAGTAGCCAGCTGATGGGATGCTATAGTGCTCTCTACCTGGGCACTGCAAACCCATGTCCAAGACTCTATCACTGGCAAGCAGCTATCAAGTGGGGACCATAGCACTCTGCCTGCACTGCACTGCACTGCTCTCTGCCCTGTGCCACAGCCTTGGCTCCAATTAGCTCATGAGGGGAGGAGCGCACTGGGCTCTTAGTCTGGTACATGCACTCACTAGGGGACTTACTGATGAGCATAGCCTTGAGAGTCTACCTCCACCCCTAACTTGGGTGCCAGGATTCTACCATAACCCTATATCAAATTGCCAAGGAGCCTCTCCACTGTATATCAGCCTTCTGGACTGAGCTCATTCAGAGCTGCTTTCTCAGAGCTACTACTCCATCACCGTCTTAATTCCAGCCCCCAATAATTTTTGTTGTTTCATCAAGGACATTCTTCATCAGAATGAGAATCTGATTGGGTTTGGTTCCGTTTTTCCAGGATTGAACAGTAATGAAGAACATCATGACAACCTTCCGTTTGGTGCCCCTGCCTTGATTTGTGCTAAGGCAGTAGTAGGTTTACACATTGCTGCTTTTATATATAACTGTAAATGACAATGAAGTGAAAAGGGCTATTAGTACTAACATGAAGACAGTATTAATCTTGAAGACTAAAAAAGGTTCTCTGAGAAGTACTGCCCTAAGGAATTAGCCATCTGCCCCTTCAAGAAAACTAGCATTTAGAAGGCTTCTACCAGTGTGCACCAGAGAAACTACAGCAGCTAAGGGAGACAGTGACCACAGCAGCCCCCACAAAGTAGAGACACTTGTCCCTTTTCTTCTCTCACCTCCCTGTAGCCAACATGCTTGCTAAGCTAGGCCCTGAAAGAATAGCTAACTATGCTATAGAGCCAGGTAGGCCACTCCAACCTATCTCACCCCTGGGCAAGGAAAGGAAATGAGATTGACAGCAGAGTTGAGAACGAGATTTTTAAAGTGGACTGGACTTCTAATAATCAAAAGTGAACAGAAAGTTATGGAATCTGCCCAAAATGTTATTTAAAAAAAAGGAAAGGTAATAAGACAGAGCACAGTTGGAAGCACTGATTAAAGCTGAACGAAACACTTTCATGTTTCTATCCCCACTGAGTTGAGTCTCTTCATTAAATAGTTATGTCTAGTCCCCGCTGCAATTATAATACATACATATATGAGCTAATTGAAAAACTCCTTATATGACATGCCATATTTTTTTCTTCCTTGTCAACATCATATCATTCTTCTATTCAACAAAGTTTGACTGAATACCTACTGTGCCAGGCATTCTTCAAAGGGCTTGGGAAATACCAATGGAAAAACAGATGGAGATCAGTTAGTGGAGCTTACTTTTTTAACTGTTACTTTTTAATGATTTCTTTCCTCACTTAACCATGCAGACTCAGCTTCAAAGCAAACTGGAATGTTGCAGCAACATAGCAGGGTTCAGTAGGGCTTAGCTAAATATTACGAGTGGTCTGTAGGCGAGTACTAAGAAACATGACCAGCAATCTATATTGCAGTGTTCCAGGACTTAAATAGCTGGCCTTAGCAGTCAAGGTTACCTGATAATCTACTAGGCAGAAATCCAAGAGCAGAAAATACCAGGCAAGATCAACAAGAGCGGCGGCATCTCGAATTCAGAGGGATCTAGTAGGATTCTGTGCTCAACCAATAGCTGCAGACACAAAGGATACTCTAATTCCTCCAAAGGAGGAGGCCTGGAGAAGGCTTGACAGTGGTAGAATCTTAGACAAATGAACTGATATTAACTTGGGAAATTTAGTAACATAAATAAAAATCAGCTCAGAAGCTGCAGAGAATACTCTAGACTGAATCTAAGAAAATGACAGCTTGACGGGTAAGTGGCTGCTACCTGATGAGCATTTTGAAGGCATGTTCTAGAACCAGTTTAAGACCATTAGAGGTTCTAAACCCTAAAAAGACAAGTCATGTAGAATAAACATAACACTATACCAAACATAACTATAAGAAAACCCTACATTGATCTACTTTTTCTCATGATGTCTTCTTCAATGTTGGGCTCTTGATATTCAACTTCCATTGAGTGTGTGTATAAGAGTGTGCAAGCTTACACACACACTATTATGATTTGGATCTGGAAAGTTCCCCCAAGGCCTCAAGCATTTGGATGTTGTGGAGTGCCTACAGAACCATACGTTATTAACAGGTGGGGCTTGGTCAGGAGAGGTGGATTACAGGTCTATGGTAGATTAAGGGTGTTTAGTAGATTGTGAGTGTGTTTCACATTAGTGGGCATGTGACCTGGAAGGGACAGATCACTGGAACTTAACCTAGAAGGAGCAGAGCACTGGGGCTTGACCCAGAATGGGCAGATTACTGGGACAGGACCTGGAAGGGCATATGCTAGTTCCATCCTTCGTCCCTTACTTTGCTTCTTGTCTGCCATGCCTTGCGCAGCTCTTCTTCTGGCTACACCTCTGCCATGTACTTCCACCACTGCAAACCACCCACGAATGCACAGAGACTTTCTGAAACTGTAAGCTAAAATAAATCTACTCTCCCTTACATTGTGGATGTTGGGTATTCTGTCACACCAATAAACAATGTAACTAAGACACACAGATGATATGTAATCATCGTTAGTCTGTTTTAAGTCTTATCCGTACTGGCCAACCCCTAGCACAGCAAAGACTATCAAGAACATGCAAAGTGAATCTCTGGTATGCAGGCAATTAATCTTGAACAGACTTTTATCTCAATCTAAATCTTCCATCCATTTGACTTTATTTTGCTTCTTTTGCTTTATTTTGGCTTAGTATTTCCAATTGGTTATCCAACTGCCCTACTACTTCAAAACTTGGAAATCTTATTTCATTTTGTGACTTTTCTTTCTCCACTTGTAGGGCTACCTTGATACAGCTCTTTCAGGGATGATTCTCTTCAAATCGTCCTCCAGTCCTCATTATGCACTCTAATTTCTTAGGGAGAGATAACTGGAAACAATCAGGCTTTCTACCCTACCCTAGCTGGTGCCCTGGAAAAACAGACATATGACTTGAGGGAAATGAAATACTATAGAAAATGATAAATAAAAAAAGAATGCTTAACAACCTTCTAAAAATCACAAAAATCTTAAAGCAGGGCTTTGCAAAAATATCATATGTTACGCCATGTATATTGAATCATCCTAGAGTTTGTTAACCCCAGACCAACTATGTTTGGGTTCCACCCAGAAGCAGACAAGGATTTAAATTGCAGACAGTTAATTTGAGAGATCGTCCCAGAAAACACTAGCTGGGGAATGTGGAAATGAGACAGGGAAGAGAAGGCAGCCAATAAAATGTATCCTCTCAAAACCAGCTACTACCGTGGGCAACTGGAGACTAACCCCACTAAGAACTTTGGAAACAATATAGTACACACATCTCAGAATTGTAGAACTGAAGAAGAGAAGAAGTTAGGTGTTTGGACACATCCCCTGTTATTAGTTGAAGTGGAACTTGGATGGCATTAATTCTCTGACACTTCTGACCTGCAAAATTAGATCCCTGTGGCAATAATAATAATAATAATAATGCAGGTGCTAGGAGCTGGAGGTCAGGCTGGGATACACTGAAATGGTAAGGGCTGATGAAACATGGGTGGAGCCCCAATATCAGCAACTAAATCAACGTATCTGGGAGGAGCTGAAATCTGTATCTTGAACAAGCTATTCACACTACAGGTGGAGAACAGAGTACGGAGAAAAAATATCAGTTGGATTTCTGATTTCCTAAGGATTCATGCGAATAAAAAGTCACCTCCATCCTATCAGTCCTAATTACCTATGATGAAAGCATAAACCTTAGTTCTATCACTCACCATTATAATCCCTGGACTGAATTTCCATTTTGTACCAAGGGACCTATTTTAGACAAACCTTGTGAACTTAAATAGAGAAAGTGATTCACTGACATGTAAGGTCCATTGCATGTTGATGTCAGGACAGAGAAATCAGATGGTGCTAAATGTTCTCTCAGGTCAATACTTGATGACTTCATAGCTTTCACCAGCATTCTTAATGGTTCAACATTTAGTACTCAAGTCCAGGAGCTTTTTGCCAGCTCTTTGTGAAGGGGGAGGCCGGAGGAGATGCTATTGAAAGGTTTTTTCAAAAGGTTAGTTAATGCACTAGGGCATGGATTTCATTACATGATCACATAACACTTAGTAGCAGAACATATAGTGGGCGATCTAAAAATAATTACTGCTCAGCTGTCAATTAACTAGAAGTTGGCCAAGAGCCAGGCTTTGGAAATGTGTGCTGGGGGCTAAGAGTACAGATTCAGGGGACCCTTAGCTTCAATCAGATTGTAGGTTGGAAAGGAATAAAATTAAATTCCTAATGTTGCAGTTTTCATTCTCCCTTCCTATTCTCCACAACCATGCTCCACCTAACGCCGTCATTCCTTCTCGCCACAGTCAGGAGCCATCTGGAGCACACTAAATATCGACATAGGCTATAACTATGCTTACCTATAGTGCCATGCTCTTTCTACAATACTTTCTGGCCCAGAAAAGAGAAAGGATTGAACAGAGTCCAAGAGAAAGAAGAGAAACTAAGTCATGCTGCAGAGCTACAGCTTTTCCTAAGAAGAACCAGTCAAAAATCTGGGGAATGCAGAGGAGGAGAGCACCTGGGACTGGGCTCAGGAATCATGAGCTTCTTTCCTCTGCTAAAGTTTTTTTATCCTTTCTTGTCTTGATTTCCTTTCATACCTATCTTTCCTCTCTTCCACTACCTGCAATGAGAATGGCTGGGAATCAAGGGCCAGGTCCTCATTCTTAAATTCCCTCTGCCTTGTATATAGTAAACTCATACTGCATTTTGGTTAGGTGAATGAATTAGTAATTGTTATTTTTAAAAAGAGACTTCTAGGGTCCAAAATTAAGAAAATATTCATCCCATACACACACACAATGATATGTATATATCAAAGTGACACCGGCCCTAACTGAAGGAGGTCTCATAGCCAAAGTTGGAACAGTTTGAACAGCAAAATAATTAAAATAAGACTGGATTATAACCCAAAGTATAAAATTAGTACCTATGATTCAATACTGATATAAATAAACGACTGAATAAATTAGTATATGAGGAAGAAGGAACAAGTTTCCCATGCAGAAGAATTCCAAATAAATTTTATAGACACTCCACCTTAAAGTAAGTAAAGCGTAACTCTCTGCTTCCTAAATATGGGCTCTGCGTAGTGACAGATTGAAAGGAAGGGAAAAAAAAGAGTAGCTCAACAGTGAAGAGAACTGAGAAGCACTACTGCAGCCAAGTGATCAAGGTCAACATCAAAAGTCAGAAATCATCTTGCTTGCGTGTACCCTTAATATGTTTTCCTCCCCAGAACCTGTAACCTCGGTTCAATCATGAGGAAAACATCAGACAAATTTCAATAGAATGGCATCTTACAAAATACCTGACTGGCACTCCTCAAACCTGTCAAAGTCATCAAAGTCAAGAAAAGTCAGAGGAACTGTGACAGCGAAGACAAACCTAAGGAGATATGACAAGTTATTTATGTGGTATCCTAGATGGAATTCTGAAGCATAAAATGGACATTATGGAAACAAGTAAATTTGAATTAACTTTGGACCTTGGTGAATAATAATATATCAAAATTGGTTCATTCATTATAACAAATACACGATACTAATGTAAGATGGTACTCATGGGCAAGTTATATGTGGGAGTGAAGAACAGGGAGTGAAGTGTATGAGAACTATCTGAACTTTCAGTTTGATTTTTCTGTAAATATGAAACTATTCTTAAAAATATAATTTTAAAGTAAAAGGGAAGGAGGGAGGGAAACAAGGGGACTAGGGTTTACTCTGTGCTACAGGTCATGGCCTGCTGTAAAATTCCATTTAGTTGATATAAATATTAATTCTTAGGGCACACAGTGCAGGCACAAATAAGAGGTGATTTTTCCAAGGTGGCCTAATAAGAATTTGAGGGAGTCTTGACAACTCTTGCTAGAGCAATCAAGCAAGAGAGTGAAATAAAGGCATATGTATCAGAAAGAGTCAAACTATACTTATTTGCAGATGATACTATTATCTACATAGCAGACAACAAAAACTCCACCATGAAATTCTTAGAAATATTAAACAAACTCAGCCATATTGCAGGATACAAAATCAACACTAAAAATCAATAGCATTCCTCTATACTAACAATAAACCCACTGAGAAAGAGCTTAGAAGAATAATTCCATTTTCAACAGCCCATCAAAAAACTAAAAATCTAGGAGTAAGCTTAGCCAAGGAATTGATGGACCTCTACCAAGAAAACTATATTATACTGAAGAAAAAATTGAAGAAGACATTGGAAAATGAAAAGACATCCCTTGTTCTTAGATAGTCAGGATCAATACAGTCAAAATGAGTATACTGCCTAATGATATACAGGTTCAATGCAATCTCTATCAAAATACCAACAACATTTTTCACAGAATTTGAAAAAAACTATCCTTAAATTCATATGGAACAAAAGGAGACATAGAACTGTCAAAGCAATCCTGAGTAACAAGACAAAGGCAGGTGGATCACAATTCCAGACATCAAGCTATAAAGCAACAGTTACAAAAACTGGTAATGGCACAAAAACAGACAGGTTGACTAGTGAAACAGAAATGAGGATGCAGAGACAAACTCAAGTACTCTCAGCTACATAATCTTCACTAAAGGAGCCAAAAGCATTCACTGGAAAAAGGATAGCCTCTTCAACAAACAGTGGGAAAATTGGATATCCACATGCAGAAGAATGAATCAAGACACATACCTGTCATCATGCACTAAAATCAAACCAAAGTGGATCAAAGACCTAGACATCCAAATCAAAACACTGAACCTTCTGGAAGACTAATTAGGCAAAAATCGAAAGGATCTAGATATAGAGAAGGACTTGCTCAATATTATACCCAATGCAAAAGAAATAGCTCCCAGAATCAATAGATAGAACTATATCAAATTAAAAAGCTTCTGCATAGCAAAGGATATTATCACTGGAATGAAGAGAGAACCAACAGAATGGGAAAAATTTTTCAACACCTATACCCTAGACAGGAGGCTAATAACTAGAATATACAAGGAACTAAAGAAAAACAGATCCCACAAATCCAAAGACCTGATTTTTAAAAATGGGCAATGGAAATAGACAATTCTCAGATAAAGACGTTCAAATGGCCAGTAAATACATGAAAAGATGTTCAACATCCTTCGTCATTAGAGAAATGCAAATCAAAACATCACTAAGATACCACTTAACCCCAGAAAGAATGTCATATATCAAGAACTTGAACAGCAATCAAAGCTGGCAAGGCTGTGGGGAAAAAGAAAACCTCTTACATTGCTGGTGGGTTTGTAAACTGGTACAACTATGGAGGGCAGTATGGAAATTCCTGAAGAGGCTGAAAATAAATATTCCCTTTGATCCAGTGATATCTATTCCAGACATCTTTCCAAAAGAGTTAAAAGCATCATATAAAAGAGATATATGTTTAAAAAGAGATATATGTATACCTATGTTCATAACAGCACAGCACAACTAGCAATAGCTAAAATGTGGAAGACACCAAAATACCCATCAATGGACCAATGGATATATAAATCGTGGTATATGTACACAATGGATTACTACTTGTCTGTAAAGACAGATAGTTTGGAGGCTTTTGTAGATAAATGGACACAAGACCATCATGCTCAATGCAGTAAGTCAGACACAAAATGTAAAAATATCAAAAAGTTTCTCTAATATGAGAAACCCAAAATACACTCATCTCATAGAACTAAATAGGGGGGACAGTGGAAGTTAGGGGTGAGAGTGAGGGTCAAAAGAGGGAGAGGGGAATATCTGTAACTCCACTGAGATATGTATGTGCACAAAATACTCAAGTTCAATGTAAACATTATGTATTGCATATATATATATATATATATATATATATATATATATTAATAAAATGTGGAAAAAAATTTTAAAAAGGAATTTGAGAGATCAGATCTGGGCTTTAGACCTGAGTTGGCAGGTGGGCCTGGGTGCCAGAAAATTGCCTTATGAAGTTGCAAGAGTTGTTTCTGGATGTTCATACAAAGTTTAAAAGGCAATGGAGCCAGATGCAGTGACACATTGTGATCTTTGCACTCTGGGAGTCTGAGGTAGGAAGAGCAAAAGTTGAGCCTAGCCTGGCCAACTTATTGACTTGACAAGACCCTGTTCCAAAAATAAAAAAATAAAGGGCTGGGGATATAGTTCAAGGCAAAGGCCCTGGATTCAGTGTCTAATAACACAAAAAAAGAATAGAATAGAAAAGAAAAGAAAAGAAGGAAGGAAGGAAGAAAAAGGCAATGAGTCTACAACTCTAGATTCCTCTTGCCCAGGGGACCTCTCATTGTTACCAGATTGCCAAGATAAAAAAGGAAAACGAGGTAAATGATGGAAAGCTTCACTCTGCACCCCTACAGCCTTATCTATGGCATTTTCATGCCTTATTAGCTGCTTTGGGAGAAAAAAAGAGGTAAAAGCAACCTCACTGGGAGCTGAGTTGTCGATCTTGCCTGTCCTCCCCTAGTCCCTCTCCAGTTGTGGACTAGCTTGGGCCTGGGGTTGCTTTACTCAGTGAACACTGCTGGCCTTTTCTATTCTAACTATCTGGCTTGCCCAATGAACAAACAGCTATTGAGGATCTTCTGGACACAAGCAGGTTTAGTGTTAGTGGTACTGTCTACACAGGCAGGCTATCTTTCCCCACCTGAAAATACAAATATGAAGCTTTAGGAGGAGATGAGACCACACCATTAAGGACAGTGGTGTCCTTATATTTTCCCTCTGAGGGGATGGCAGAGTAAATAACTAGTGATCAAAAGGCACCCCTAGTGATCTCCCAAGTACTCTAATCAACAGTTGTACTTCCTCCTTCTCACCTAACCTTATGGTTGGCCCACACTCACCAGTCTGTTGGAAAGTAAATCTTGGGTCAGTACAAACTTCGCATAGCAATTAGTATAACTACTACTAAAAGTCAGAGATTTTTGGTTTTGTTCCAGTCCCGTCACTAATTAAAACATCATTTAGTTATCATATCGACAGACACTCAAGAGCAACGACAGCACAGAAAATGCTGATGAATTATGCACACCTGTTTTTTCCATTTATATTGATAACTAGCATTTACATGGCAGTTTGTAGAGTTCACACAAACTTTATCTTAATACTGATTTTCAAAACAACTCCCTGACATAAGCAGAAGAATTGTTGTTGTCTCTCTTCTACAGAAGAGAAAATCAAGGCTCAGAGAAATTAAGCAACTGGTAACTAACCAATCTGACAAGAAAAGCAGTAGGGGACAGGGAACTTAGCAAATGGCTTCTTCTGGCACCCATGGAAAGGTGCCTTTTCATGGGTTCCATTCTTGCTCTACTTATAACTTCCATCAATTGGACTTTTACTTCAAACTCTGATGACTTTCAAATTGGAGTCATTATTAAAGATGAAGAAACAGATTCAAAGTTGCCTGATACTACACAGCTAAGATCAGAGCAAGTAAGAATGCAGATCTTAACAGAACTCATGTTCTTGTTACAGTCCTAAAGTTTTACTCTCTCTGGGTGCCATTATTCACACTTGTCAATATATGTTATTAAATCTGTCTCCAGCACAGATTTCTTAAGTTCAAGAACTATCTGAACAACTGCCTACTGAAAATCTTCACTTTAGTGCCCAATATGTAGCCCAAGGCCAAGCATAGTCTAAACTGAACTCTCTTTTCATCCTTCAAACCAGCTCCTCCTTGGGGACTTTGAACTGCAGTAAATAGCACCACAATCCAGTCCACCAGGTAAATCAGAAACATGGAATTCCTGTGACATTCCCCACTCCACTCCTATGGCCAACTAGTGAGCTTTTTCAATTTTTTCTCCTAAACATATCTCCAATGACTCTGCTGCTTCCTCTTCATAATGTCTCTCAACCCCTTGTCTTCCACAAGAGTCCCCACTGACCTCCTTGCCACCAGTCCGAGGCTCACCCTTTCCTCCCAGTCTCAAGCTACCCTCTACATACAAAAGTGACCCTCCTAGATTTGGCCTCTGCCTAGCTATCATTCTAGCCTCATTAGCATCAGTGCCTCATTACGATTTATCTCTGATTATACTCCAGCAATGCCACAGTAATACAGTCCACAAACAATCATATACTTCTTGCCTGAATGCCCTGTTCCCATTTCAAGATTCAACTCAACCACCATTATCACTTCCTCTATGAAACTTTTCACCCACCCCACAGAAAGTTGATTACTATCACCTTTGTCACATCATTGTATCCTGAACTTGCCCCTTTTCACCTTGAATCATAACTCGCTCACATGCCTGCCTCCCCTCCCGCATGCTGGGAGACCCTACAAAACCAACACTAGGATCTGTCCATCTTTAACTCTACAGCATCTAGCCCAGTGTTCCTATAAGTCTACTGAATGCATACTAGAATTCACCACCAATGAATTTTAGACTCGGTGAAGGAATCAGAGCAAATCTAATCCACTCTAAACCCTAATTTTATAAATAATTATGCAATGGATGATGAAACAAGCTGAGCTACACAACGGACTTGGCAGCTCTGGTAACAAATAGATTCAAATCTGCTGAATGAGTTTTGCCCCTTTATCAGTTCTCTTTCCATTATTCCTTATTGCCTCTCAGACTCAAAGTGAAAAGGCTGATCAGTGTCTCTGCCTCCGCTCATACACAATGGAAATTAATAACATCTTTCCTTTCTATAGCATAGGGAAGTTTTTTTTTAACTACAGTCAAATACTGTATCTAAAAATGCTTTGACTTCAGAGATACACCACAGCAGAGCCTCGCAGCGCAACACTTGGATTCCAACTTCTCAGTTTACTCTCCTACTTCCTCTATTGACTTTTCCTCCCATGCAGCCTGCAACCCAACAGAACCTGGATTTTTTGTTTCCTTTTCCAGTCCAATTTCACTTAACTATGAAAAAAAGTATTGTAAATAAAACAAACCAAAGATACCTGTATAAAAGTATTAAAATATTGCCATTGATTGCAAGTTCAGAATAAGAATAAAAGGAAATCCAAGTTTGGAGTCTTGCACTGGAAATGATTATTATGCTACTCAGAAACTCCACATATACGCAGATATATGTAAATAAAACAGCCTGCCAAACCCAGGGGAGTTTTTTTTTTTTCAGACAGGGTCTCACTCTGTAGTCCGACCTGGTCCTTCCTGAACTAACTATGTAGCCCAGGCTGACCTCAAACACAAAGCAATCTTCCTGCCTCAGCCTCTGAAGCCCTGAGATTACAGGCAGGCACCACCAACACCCTGTAGGAGATTTTTAAGTAATGATATTCTTTTAAAAGATGGAGAATAAATATCATCTGTTTTCCCTTATATGAGAAACCTAAAAGAGAAATAAATGAATATAAAATCAAATGAGGGAAGAACAGAAACTCGAAGGCAGAGACTTGGAGATGGGGTGTGTGTGTGTGTGTGTGTGTGTGTGTGTGTGTGTGCGTGCGCGCGCACGCACACACACACACACACACACACACGCATGCACACAGCATAAATAGGCATATAAATGAAGAAAATGAGGTAAAGGTAAATTTGGGTAAAATGCATAGAGATGTTGTCTGTGCTAGTTCTAGTCTTGCAACTTTTCTTGGAGTTTGAAACTATTTCCAGACAAAATATTTTTAAATCCTGCCCAATAAAACTTTGCATTTGTGATTTTAACAAGGTTCAACTAGTATATCTCTATCACCTTCCATAATCACCCCACCACTATACTAAAAGCTACACAGCTTACAGAGAGAAATGGGCACTTTTTTGTCCAAATACTTTATTTCTAGTTCAAAGGAGAGGACACAAATGCAGAAAAAGGCAGAAATCGTTAAAAATACTGAAGACCAAATTAATAGTAGTGCCAAAGGGAAGGCAGAATGACACTATGGGGCTTTAAGAAGGACACGGAATTTGAGCGAGGCACTTGAGCAGGAGCTAGATCCTGAAAGAAGCAGAAGACAGGGAAGGACACTGGAAGTGGAGAGCCAAAGTGACAAAGTGGGAAAGCACACTATCACAAGCAGTATGATTTAGGAGGTTTCTTCAGGAGTGGGGATCAGGGATCAGGATAAAAATGTTGGTTGAGGTCAACTAAAATCACCTGAAAATGCCAGGTTAAGGAATTTAGACTCTATTCCAGAGGCCAGAAGTTAGCAATCTCTAAGAAGGCTGTCCCCTCTCTCCTCTGCTTCTAGAAAGCACAGATAAAGCTAGGAGCAGACTGTGCTGATGATCATACAAGAACACTGCCAAGAAGCCTCCGGTGATTAGAAAACATCTCCTTCACAGGCCTTGCCATTGCAGAACCCATTTGAGAGGAGGGCTGTCTTTCCAAAGCTAACTTAGTACTTACAATTCCCAATTTGATGCACTTTAATCAGCTAAGCAGATGTCTTACCTTTACAACATGGCTGTTTTCATGGTGTCAACCATGCTGAGGAAATGGAAGTTGTTAAGAATGGAGACAATAATTTTAGAAAATTATAAGAGGGAGAACTAAGAAGGCAGCTATATTAAAGTAATTAATACTAGTTATTACAGCAAAACCTCAGCAGTGTAACACAATAATATTTCTCACTCATTCAAGTCACAATCTGGTACTGATAAGTCCACTCTCCCTAGCAGCTCTCTTCCAATGAGTGACTCAGTAATCCAGGTAGCTTTTTATTTATCACTGAGAATTGAGCCCAGGGTCATGAAATCCACTGAGCTACATTTCACCCAATTTTTTTATTTTGTATTTTTGAGACAGGATCTCACTAGGTTGCTAAGTTTTACCCAGCCTGGGCTTAAACTTGCAATCCTCCTGCCTCAGTCTCTCAGAGTACTAGAATTACAGTCCTGTACCACCAGGCCCAAATGGCAGCTTCTCTCTTGCGATGTTATCATGAACACATGGCCTTTAAAATCAGCAAAGAACAGAAAGATTGAGAGGGATGATCACACCCGGACTGTGTGGCCAGGCTTGGCAGTGATATTTATCCTTTCTCCCCCCACACAAGAGCCTAGTCATATGGGCCCAAACAGGCTACAAAAGCTACTGAAATATGTCATTATGCTCTGTTCCCAAGAAGAAAGAATGGAACAGCGCCATGGCTTGGGGTTCCCCCATGAGCCAACTTTGAGACAAGGATACAGGTGCTAATAGTTAAGGTGAGGGGAAATAGAAATCATGGGGATGCAATACATATGTGCACCAATTCTTCAAGATGAATGTAATTATTATGTATCTCAAACATATCCTAATAAAAATAATAATAGGGAAAAGCAAAGTAAAATTTTAAAAGTAGCTTAGGTGAGTACCTGTAATCTCAGCACAGGGGAAGCTAAGGCAGGAGGATCATGAGCTCCAGGCCCGCCTAAATTACATAGCAAAACACTATCTGAAAAAACAAACAAGAAAATAATAGTTTAGATGAGCAGGGATCTCAGGGAACACTAAGGAGAGCAAGGAAGTGAGACAGGAAAGGAAGGAAGTCAATACAGATGGCATTGACAGGCACCTCAACTTCAATTCTACTGAGAACTTCCGGAAGAGTGTATAAAAACAACCCTTAAGCTGTCCCACTTGAGAAGTGATGAAACTGAGCTATTTACTTACCAGCTACTGTCTTTCATGGGTCAAGGGAAATTAACTCTCTGGCATTTCTGGCAAGCAGGTGAAGCAGGCATCAGTGAACAGAGAGTCCTCAGGTAGAGTCACATGTGCTTCTGTGTGAAGCAAGCAGTGTGCATAGAACAGTATGGGCTGAATGCCTATGAAAGGGATACTAATAGCACTTGCTGCAGTGAGTGGCTACCAGCAGTTTCCAGCTTCTCTGCCAGATTACCCTGACCAAAAAGCTGCTTGAAGGCCAGAACACAGCCTGAGGTCACAGCTCTGGGTGTGTCCTAGAAATGCATTTTCAACAAGCTCCCCAGCTGGGTCTGAGGCAGCTATAAATGACCATCTGGAAACACCTCCCAGTCTCTATTATTCAAACCTCCATCATTTCACTTCTCTCGAAACCAGTCTGAGGAAACTATTCTCCATAAGGTCACCACCAGCCACCCACTTCAAATCTCATGGTCCCCCTCAGGTCCTCAGCTTAGTCATTTGCTAAATGTTACTATTTTCTTCCTCCTGAAACACCTCCTTCCTTCTGTGAGCCTCTGGTCTCCTAGAACTTTCCATGGTTTCCCAGCTGCTCTAACTCTACCAAATAACCCAGTAGCTCAGTCTTCCTTGAAGGCCCACAACAGCTCCTGGTCATCACATATAGACTTTGAGAAAAAAATCAGCAATGGTAAGTGAGTTGATTGATAACAGCTGCCTAAAGCTGTATGCTGATGACTCTGAGGCTGCATGGCCAATTAGTTATGTCTGCCATGGAAGTCAGCATGGAATGGGCTGATTCCAAGCATGGTCAGCTCTGCTGCCCATCTTTCTCAGGTTCCCATCTTCCCTGACCTTCCTTGATAATCACATTTACTCCCAACATGTCAATTATCATTTATATATAGATGACAACTAAATATACAATTTTCTCTTTTTGTGATACTGTGGGTGGAATCCAGAGCCTTCTCACCGACCTACATCCTCAGACCATTTGTTTTATTTTTATTTTGAGATAGGGTCTTGCTAAGTCACTACATTGCCCAGACTGGGCTCGCACTTGTGATCTCCTGCCCTAGCCTCCCAGCGTGCTGAGATTACAGTCCTGCACCACCAGGCCTGGCTACATTTCTATTCAAGACCTAACTCTAGAGTTCCAAACTCACTTTTCCAGCTTTTGGGGGAGCATATTAACCTTGATATTTATTTTCTGATCACACTCTCTTTCAGCTGTATTCTGCACATCACTTAATGGTTTTACCACTTTTCAAGATATTTGAGCTGGATGGTATCATCACTTTCTTAGTATCTCCTGTTTATTTTTCCTTATCACTTACTACAGAGCTCAGCAAATTGTATTAGAATTAGTTGTTTACTCTCTGTCTTCCATAGGAGGCTTTGGCTCTTCAAATAAAAAAAGATACAATTCAGCATACATCTTCAGAGAATAGAACTGTTGCTGGCACAAAGTAGACACTGAAGATAGATAGATAGATAGATAGACATAGAAAGTGTAAATTATGAGTATGTTTTGTTTATTGTTTTTAATTCTGCCACTCTTCCCACTCCACATGTCTAATCACTAAGCTCTGTCCACTTAATTGTGTGTGTATAAATATATATATATGCCATATATTTATACAATTACATATATAATTGTATATATGTGTTTATCTCTGGTAAAACACACAGAGACATAAAAGTAGATTAATGGTTGCCAAGGGTTTGGGGGAAATGAAATGGAGAGTGATTACTGATAGGTACACGGCTTCCAGGGTGATGAAAATGTTCTGAAATTACTCGTGATGTTGGCACAACCTTAACCCACTGAACTGTAAATTTTAAAATGGCAAATTTGATGGTGGGTGAATTAGTTGACACAAAGAAAGTGATTATATCAGGTCTGTATCCTTTGTGTACATTGAGACATTTTGAAAATGAACCTTTTCAGTATTAACTTAGGAAAAAAAAATTCTCCCCTCACAAAATTACTATCCTTTAAAATGTTATCTGTATGCATGGAGTGAAAGCCAAACTCCCCACCAGGTAAAGCCAGCCCTTTCTGAACAGGCCTCTGCCCGCTTTGGCAGACAGACAGACGTCAACCCTGCCTGTCAGTCCTGCCTCTTACACTACTTTCCTTCCATGCCTTCAGCACCTCAGAGTTCTCCATTCGCTGAACGTGCTCTGAGTTTCCTGTCTCGGAGGCTTCCTTCCTTGCCACTCACATTCCCCCCTTTGCTCTGTGTCTCTCTTATCCAGCCCTACTTGCAGAAATATTACCAGGACCAAAACAAATCTCATTTCCCCAAAGTGGCGGTTAAAATGTCTCTCTTTCTAGCTCGTTTAACACTTTTCCTTAGCACCTGTTTTTACAGCATTAATCTATTTTTATAATCACATGTATTTTTTAACCTGATTCACCTATGTTTTCTCGAAACTACACAGAACATGCATCAGATATATTATAAAACTTAATTTTTGGCTTAATTTTCTGAAAAATGCAAATCCATATTTATACATTGACTCACTTAAGTATTTTAGTGATAGCACACTGTATGTCGAGCAGTAATGCTCAAAGCAGAAAACACCCATGCTGTCATGGAACCTACACACACAGAGAGAAAGAGAGAGAAGGAAGAAGGAAAGAAGATTTTATTTTATTTTATTTTATTTTATTGAGATAAGGTCTCACTCTGTAGGCCAGGCACATTCTGAATTCATTGTATAGCCCAGACTAGCCTCAAACTCACAACAGTCCTCTTGTCTCAGCCTCCTGAGTGCTGGGATTACAGGTGTGTAACCACCACACCCAGCATATGTAGTTCTGGGGAATCGAACCCAGGGCCTTGGCCTTGCTAGGTAACCTCTCTAACCACTGAGCTATGCCTCCAGCCCAGAAGCAAATCTTTCTATGGTGGAGAGTAGCTTTGAACTTTTGGGATCAAGTAATTGTACTGTCTCAGACTCCTGGGTGGTATATTTTTACTTTTATCCATTTAGGACATGCATAAATCTTAATTTAAGCATAAATATTAATCATATGCCTCAATGCCTTGTTATATATGTATACCCATGTAACCCAAAGCAAAACATAGAATGTTCCAAGCACTCCATGCTCCCTCCCTGTCAATATGCTCCTGCCCAGAGGTAACTACTATTCCAACTCCTACAACCATGAATTAATTTTGCCTATTCTTGAATGTCATGTAGATGGAATTATATATGTTCTTTTGTGCCTGGCTTCTTTTGTTCATCACTTCTGTAAAATTCATCCATGTGGTTGTATGTAACAGGTCTTTATTCTTACTGTAGTATGTTGTTCCATTATAGAACATTCTGTTCGGTATTACACAATTTATGCCCATTGTTCTGTTAGTGGATATTTAGTTTGGTCCCAGATTTTGACTATTTTAAACTAACATATAGTAAATACTTATCCAGAGATTTTGACAGACATAACCACTCATTCTTCTTGATATACACTTTGTGCTAGAATTGATGGCTTGTAGGTGGCTTTAGTAGATACTATCCAACAGCTCTCCAGAGGGATAGTGCCAACTTACATTCTCACTAACAATATATAAAACAGATAAAAATATCTAATAGTGAAAAAGTAATGTGCAGAATTATGATCAGATCATGAAACTACTTTAGATTGGATGTCCAAGCAAGGCTTCTCTGACAAGATGAAACTTAAGCCATTATCTGAATAAGAAGAAGAATCAGGCCATACACATGTCAGGAGAAGAGCACCTCAGGCAGTGGGTGGAAAGCACAAAGATCCTTGGGTAGGAAGTAACTCAACTTGTTTAAGGAACAGAAAGGAGTATAGTAGCCTTGGAGTAAGTGGGGAAGTGGGAGGGCAAGAAGCGGGGGTGGGGAGAGAGAGGGAGAGAAAGAGAGAGAGAGAGAGAGAGAGAGAGAAATTGGACAAGCTGCCCATATGGGTTACTAAAACTTCATTCTGTAGAGAAATTATGGAGAAGCCATAAAATACATGCCTCAGAATTATCCCACTCAAAAACCAAGTTAGCTGGGGTATTTACGTAACAAGTCAAGTTCGAAACTCAGTGGTTAAGGCTTGCTATCGACATATTGGAGGTGGTAATATTAGTTTCCCAAAATTTCTACATCTAATTTAAGTATTGTCTTCCATGTAACATCTTTCTCTTTATAGAGAAGTTTAACTTTCATTCTTCATTCGACCAACCTCACTGGTCTTCTCCTTGACCCTCAGCTGTAAAACCAACTCCTTGAATTGACCCTTCCTCAATCTAAATGTCATTAGCCATCTAGCCCAGCTGCATCCCACGGCTAGTCTCTGGATGAGGTCTACCATTTGCTTTGGCTTCTCTCAAGCTCCTATTCACTAGACATTGTACTTAGCATAATGTTTTACCAACAACAGACTCAGTATGTGTATGCAAAATAACTATTAGTAGGAGATGCATAACTGCTCATTTTGAAAGGCTTCAAAATGCCTTTAAATCATAATTTGACTCTTGCTACTTCCTGCAATCCTCTCAAACTACAGGCTCTTTCTGGATGTTTCCCTAATAAGTGAAGTCTTGCTTTCTGTATCAGTTATCAATTGTCACATAATTCTGCATAATAACACAGCCCAAGACTCAATATCCTAAGCAACAAGTAGGTTAGAGGAATGGCTCAGCGGTTAAAGTGCTTGCCTAGCAAGAGCTAAGTCAAGCATTAAGTACTCGGGTTCGATTCCCCAGCACCATATAAGCCAGGCGTGGTGGCACATGCCTGTAATCCCAGCACTCGAGAGGCTGACACAGGAGGATTGCCATGAGTCCAAGGGTAGCCTGGGCTCTATAGTGAGTTCAGGACCAGCCTGGGCTACAGAGTGAGACCCTGTCTCAAAAAAAAAAAAAAAACAGTAAGGATTTTTTAGTTCACAAGTCTGTGAGTTGGCAATATAGGCTGGGCTCAGAAGAGCAGCACTTCCGATCTCAACTGAACTTGTAACACCCTCATTAGTCTTCAGTTGGCTGCAGCTCAGTTCAAATAGAATCACCTCATCTGCAATGATCAGCGTGACTGAATTCTGCTCCTCATGTCGTATCTCCCAGCACAATAACCTGGGCATGTTCACGTGTAAACACAGAAGAAAAGTGAGTAAGTACAAAATATCCAGGGCCTTTTGAGGCCCAGACTCAGAACTGGCCCACCAGCACTTCCGCTACATTCTTTTGCCCAAAACAAGGCCAGCCCAGATTGAAGGGGAGGAAAACTAGACTCTGTCTCTTTGGTAAATAAAACTCCAACATGGTAAAGGATGTGGATACAGGAAGAGGTGAAGAACCAAGGGTATTATTGCAATATATCATATTTTAATACTTGCTTTTTTACTTACAAGATTAAATTATATCTTGTACATAAATCATACCACAATACAGTGGGTTTTTTTTTAAAGAAGCATGAGCTACATGTGGTGGCACACAACTATAACCCCAGCGCTCTAGGAAGCTGATACAGGAGAATTTTAAGTTCAAACCCAGCCTGGATAACTTAGTGACACAGCACGACCTTGTCTCAAAATAAAAACTTTAAAAAAACCTGGGGATATAGCCTCTGGTTCAACTCCCAGAACCACGAAAGATATACTAGTATATGTTCACTTCCTTTTCAGCTCAAAGTTTCTGTACCTTAAACTGTCCAAATATATGATAGAGCAGCATTGTTTTCTTGATTTTAATTATTAGGGAACACTTTGATCTCCATTTCTATATATGTAGACAGTACAGAGAGGACTTTAGGAAGTATAATTTCACTCACAAATATCCTATACAGACCTTTAAAATAATTGAGGGACTGGAGTTAGAGTGCTTGCCTAGCAAGTGCAAGGCCCTGAGTTCGATTCTGTGTCACCACATGAACTAAGCATGTTTGCATGCACCTATAATCCCAGCACTTGGGAGGCTGAGGCAGGAGGATTGCTGTATGTTTGAGACCAGCCTGAGCTCCACAGTTAGTTTAGGACCAGCCTGGACTGTAGAGCAAAACCATGTCTCAAAAAAAAAAAAAAATGCCAGTTTTAAAAACAACTTACCTTGAACACATTAGATTACATCCCACAACTTCAGAGTTTATTTATTTTATTTATTTTATAATGGAGAAAAGAATGTTGTTCCTATATCTGATGTCTTCACAGGAAGAGTGGCAGCTGGAGAAGTACTTAAATTGTGCGTCACTTATAAAAGAGAACAAAGGAGCCACCACTATTACCGCTGTTGCCATGGTCATATCATATTAAATCAGGATGATAGAGATTACTGAAACACCTTTTCAAACAGGGTGTCTCCTTATAAGACGCCTCTGCCAGTGACATCAGCGGGAACATTGGGTACAGAGTGTCCACTGAAGAGAATGTACAAAATATTCAAGCTGGTGAGGATCCTATGAATCAAATGGCCCTGCTGGGCCCCATTCGCCACTATTTCTGTCTTGCGTGAGGTTTGTGTCCTGAATTTGATTTACCAGCTTTAACACCACTCACCCACAGTGTCATGTGCAGACGCAGAGAGAGGCTCCCATTAGGAACTGAAAATCCACCACAGAGCAAGCAAAGCTTAATAATTTGAAACAGGTAGAAAGCGGTGGAGGGGACAAAGGACACAAGGCAACCTGTTCCTAATCGCCTAAGGAGGGGCACACAGAAGGGCACCTCAGAGGCCAGTTTATCCAGGCAGTCTCGAGTTTGGGTCCAGGCTCTGCCACTTCTCACTACATGACTTCAGCTTCTCTTTTCGTCACTTTCTTTGTCTTAAAATGGTAAGGGAGGGGGAAATTCCTGGATAAAGCACTTTGAAACTAAGCACTCAATAAATGTGAACTACCAACTTGTTAACCAGAAAAGACCTAGGAGTTTATCCAACCGAAGTCCCCTCTTTTAAGCCAGAGAAGGTGAAAGAAGGCCCTGTTCCTTACACAGCTGGTACCGCAGTCAGAGCCATAAACCCAAGACTTCCTGATTCCAGTAGCTTTGCACATTACCCCTCCACAGTACACTCTGCCACTAACCTCTTCCATAAGATAGTTTCTGTCATTAGAAGGGGGCTTTCCCCTTTCCCCTGGACAGCCTCATCTGAAGCACAGGAAACTAAAAGGTATAGAATTTTCTTTCTCTTTGCTTGTTTACTTTTTCAGTTCTCTTTCCTCTTGTTTTCTCTTCTTCATTTTTATAAATATATATATATATGTATATATATACATATATGTCATACACAATGATTACATTGAGCTTGAGAATTTGTGCGCATATATATCATATCAACTTTTCAATCCCTTTCCCTCCCCTTTTTGGCCCTCACATCCTCTCCCTATTTTTTTTTTTTTTTTGAGACAAGGTCCCACTCTGTGGTCTAGGCTGGTCTTGAACCCATTATGTAGACCAGGCTGGCCTCAAACTCTCGGCAATCCCCCTACCTTGGCCTCCCAAGTGCTGGAGTGCAGGCATGCACCACCATGCCCAGCTATTATATGGTTCTGTAGTATTAAACCCAGGACCTCATGCTTCCTAGGCTAGGGCTCTAAGCTATGCCCCCAGGCCCAGGTATGGAATTTTCTAATGAGGCACTTGCTGCCTGCACACTTTAATCTACTGCAAGTGGTTCTGGGAAATAAAATATTGGCAGGTTTGTCCAACAGCTGCTCAGCCTAGAGACCACAGCTTATTTTGGTCCATTTATGTTAACTCATCTGTCTTAAGCTCTTTGTTAGTGACTCACCGCATACTGCTACCAAAAATATACACCAAACTCCAAGAATCATTCATATGAAGGGCAAATCTCTTCCTTAAAATACACTTCTGTCGTTTTGTTTTTATAAAGGTTTTTCTTCCTCCCGCCTCCATATCACATTTTCTTGTCTCCTTTCTTCCTTCTCCATTTTTGGTTACCATCAGTGGCAAGGAAGCTACATGGTGTGATTAGGAGAATTCTAGAATGCTCTTTGGAAGACCTAGTTCTGTTATTGACCCAGCATTCTTCAGCTGTAAAAAACCTAGCAAGTCACAATAGGTATGTTGCTCATTTTCCTTCCTTACAATTCGGGAGGTTGTATTAGCTCTACAGTTCCCCACCAGGGCAATACCAACACTTTCTTATCACTCTCCTTTTAAGGGTTCTTAGTTTCGAAGGATTTTCACCTGCCTCAAAAACTGTCTTTTAAAATTAAAAATTAATTGTCCCCATTTTCTACTAACTGCCAGTGTAAACAACCTAATTAATAGATATTAGAATTAATCAGCAACAATAAGCAGTAAGCAAACATTTTTAAAGAATTAAAGTGACTTATTTACAAGGCTTATTTACAAGGGCAACTGCTTCAAATACTGTGCCCAGACTTATCACAGGAAAATATATTATCTTTGTTAGACTTAGTAAAATATTGAGAACAGTTCATATATTATGTCATGGATTTAAAAATAGGCAGAAGTGGGAAGGATACACACCAATTTCAGAATGACGCTAACTTCCAGGGAGGAAGAAAAGGAAGGAGATGTTGGGAGACAGCTTCCAAGGATATCTGTACTATTTCATTTATTAAAGTTCTGGCACAAAAATAGGAAATTGTTAACAAGCTAAATTTGAGTTGTTGCTACATGACTGTCAATCATTAATATTATCCTTTCTTTTTATATTTAAATATTTCAGAATTAAATAAATTTAAGATCAGCTTATCAGTTGAAACTCATATATTACTAGTAACAGAATAAAATCTATAGAAAAAGTTTAACCATTTCTTAAAAAGTTAAAGCTACACCTACCATATGACCTGGCAATTCCCTTCCTAGGTATGGAGCCAAGATAAATGAAGACATACTTTCACGCTCCCAGAAAAGACATGTTTATACCAGCTTTATTCAAAATAACCAAAAGTAGGAAATAGCCCAAGTGTCCATAAATAAGTGAAGGGATGAGAAATTGCAATATATTCATACAATAGAATATTACTTCACCATAAAAGGAATAGAACTATTTTTATCCAATAATGTGGGTAAACTTCAAAAAACATGCTAAGTCAAAGAAGCCAGATACAAGCTATGTGATTCTATTTACATTAAGTTCTAAACCAGGGAAAGCAAGTTCACAGTGACATAAACCAGAGCAGTGGTTGTCTAGTGTCAAGGGAGATTGCCTAGAAAGAGGCACAGCGAAATTTCTGGAGTCAGAGACATAACTGGAGGCAATATCTTAGTTGGGGCAATTGATTACACAGATGTTTATACTTGCCAAAAAAAACCTCTTTAAACTGTACACTTAAGATTTTTACATATACACCAATTCCTCAAATCAAATGTAACTATTATGTACCATAAATATATACTAATAACAATAACTTCGGGGGAAAAGATGTGTACACTTCACAGCATATAAATTTCACCTCAATTTTTAAAACACCTGAGCCAATAAGCTCACATACCATCTTTATGGATTCCTGGAAGATCTGGAGACCTCAGTTCAAGAACCAGCTCCAAACCATATAATTTTCTATGTTGTTCTTCACTCTTGGTACAAATGAAGTCTTTCTTTGGAATATCTTTCAAAGGTGATGTGTTGTAATGGAAAGAATATGGGTTTTAGAAATAACCTAAGCCCTTGGTTTGAGCCTCCACTCTGCTGCACACTGGCTGCGTGACTCTAGACTAGGAAGTGACCTCCTTGAGTTTATTTTCTTAACCTTACACAGGAAAGGACAAAGCCTATTTCCCGGGGTTATTCGGAAGATTAAATTAGATCACAGCAAAAGCATATTTCACACAGCCGCATTCAGCGCAGATGCTCCATACACTCTGGTTTCCTTTTCTTCCTTCCTTTACTTTTTATAGACCTCCACAGAACGGAAGCCGCTTATCTCCTCCATCATCACAGTTTAAATCCTGAGCATGTACGAATAGTCTCCTTATTCCCCCTCAAACGTGACAAGCAAGAGTACCGCTCTTGTGTCCTATCAATGGAGCTGCTCCTCTAAGCCCCACAAAGCAGGAGTCGGTGGGGTCCAGGGGCCGTGCCTATCCTGAGCCTGTGCTTCCATCTCTACCACTCTCTGGGTACCAGGCCCCAGAATACGCTCCCCAGATCACTCAGAGCTTCCTTCCAGGGCCAGCCTGGGCTCTTGCCCTGGTCTAGCTTCCCGAGAAAGACTGTACCATTAAAACACACATCCTCAGTCCCAAAAAGCCATCAAAGGGCAGCTGTTTGGGGCTGTGTAAACAGAGCTCAGGCATATAAACAGGAGGTTCACTCACATTTGCAGGACTCCTCTCAGGGGTAGGAGGCTCCTGGGTTAAAAGAGAAAGGAAGATTGACGTTAGACTAGACTCAGCAGCCAGGGCTGGCTCACAGTGCACTAACAGGTTCTGATGCAGTGGGGACCCTAAACAGGCCAAAAATTCTATTTTTTTAACAGGTTCTTGTTCTGCAGTCCAGCCTGGTCCTGAACTCATTATATAGCTCAGACTGGCCTCAAACCCATGGCAATCCTCCTGCCTCAGCCTCCCAAGTCTTGGAACTACAAGTGTGCAACTCTGTGCCTGGCTTATGTAGCTCTGGGCACTCGAACTCAGGGCCTTGGTGCTTGCTCAGTAAGCACTCTACCCACTGTGTCATTCCTCCAGTCCCTACCCCAAGATTTCTAAACCTGCACTTGGTTTTCCAGGCCAATATTGAAGTATATTAGTCAAGGTAGGATACAGAATATATTTTACAAATTTTAACACTTAAACATAGACCTATGGCCTTCTATTTTTACTCTTGCCCTAGGATTCCCAAATGTTAGGGATAGGCCTACCCAAGCACATTTCCCCTTCAGGGCCTTTGCACTTGCTGTTCTTTTGCCTAAAACACCTTTTCTCCCCTTCACTTTTTTAACCATAATGTTTAAAATAGCCTCAAAGGGGCTGGGGGTGTAGCTCAGTGGCGGTGTGCTCCCAGTCCACATGCCTTTGTGTCCTTGTTAGTATTTTTTGTATTACAACCTCCTATGTTATTTATTTTTTGTTTGACTCCTTCACCACAATATAAATTCCAAACCATCAAAAATTTACCTGCTTTGTTTACTACTATATTCCCAGCATCCAAAATAGTACATACAAGGGATTAGGTAAGAAAGGTATTTATTGAATTAACACATGAATGATTTAATGAATAGATTTCAATTACCATGCCTTCCTTGTTCTCTGTTCTGGTCCTAATGTTTTACAACAGGAAAACAACAACAACAAAAAAAGTCTTTTTAAATAGGCCAACTCACTTGCACTTCAGATTTTCAGTTTTAATAAACCTGCTGAATACAACCTTGTATTATTCAGTTCTCTTGCTCTATTTTTACCACTATGTCTGTTATTATTATAGAGAATTCCAGCCCCTGAACATCCCCTGCCTTATCTTCACCTGTCAACCTTCACCTGCCTCCATCTTCTCTCTTCTCCCAGAACTACAAAGCCCAACATCTCAACCATTTTTGTGTCAAGACCCCCAAGTTCCTCATCCTTTCAACTGGCAAAAACCCTAACTCTGGATCAAACCAAAGGTCATTTCCATTTCTACCCTTCAACTACATCACAGAATAACAAACGAAGAGGTAATGACATGATCTAAAAATGTCGTCATTTGTTTCCTGGCCAAAATTTTTTCTTACCAACTATTGTATATTCTTTACATGAACAGAATTACATATGCAAGTCTTCCATGGCATTTTAATTAGCAATCTGGCAGAAAGAAAATGCTGTTCTACTTTCATTCACAAATTTTAGTTTAATTACCTTCCTTTCCCTTTCCTAAGCCAAGATGGCTGGGTTCAAATCTCTGGTTAAGAAAATCCAAGGTAAATGTTATAACACTTTTGAAGGCCTAAAATTCACACAATCAATTCATGCATACTCCTCTTCTCTCTAGTTCTTGAGCACTCTCTATTCCCTCAGCTATAGTGACATAGCCTTCCTCATTTTACAACCTCCTTATAAAAATTACCAATTTCTTTTCAGAAGAAAGTTAACAATGAAAAGCAGAATGCAAATTTCAGTTAGATAAGAGGGGCATGTCCAACAGACTATTGTACAAATGTGAGCATATTCAACAATATATTGTATTCCTGAAAATTTTTAAGAGAGTAGGTCTTAAGTATTCTCACCACAAAAGATGATAAATATCTAAGGTAACGATATGGTAATTAGCTCAATTTAGCCACCCTAATGTATGTATGAGTACTATATTTATTTTTGTCTATTTAAAAAATTACATGAAAAAGTAAAAAATATATCCCTGGGGCTGGAAATGTACAGTGGTACAGCACTTACCAAGAATGCATGAAGCTGTAGGTTTGATCCCTAGAACCTCCCGACAGAATGCACCCAATGAGTGCTAATTTGAGTAGATAAGAACAAGAATTTCTAGTGTGCCACTGCACTGTAAGATGACTATGGATAATCATAGTACACTGTACATTTCAAAAAGCTACAAGAAAAGGTGTTGAATGATTTCACAACAGAAATAATAAATGTTCAGGATGTAAGTATGTTTACCCTGATCTAAATATATAACATGGGTCTGGGGATACAGCACTGTGGTAGAGAGACCGACCAGTATGCCTGAGGCTTTGGGCCTCATTTATAGCACTGAAAAAATATTAATAATAATAACTACACAATATGTCCTTGTATTGAAATATCACATGGTATGCCATAAATATGCACAATTTTATTTTTATGTATCAGTTAAAATGAATTTAAAATTGAAAAGGATATTGTATATATACTATGATTGCTACTGTGTTTAAAAATATAACTGTATATGGGCAAATAGAAGGCAACATGCACAAATGCATAGTACTGACATTAGGATTTCTCTCTCCTCGAAACACCCTTAGATGTTATAATATTGTTTTTACAACCAAAAATGGGTACAGGATATGGAAGAGGGAGAGGAAGTGAAATTTATTGCAGAGAAGCTATGATATCCTTCTGAATTTCAAATCAGCATTTGTTCCACTGACACCTAGAAACAACATCTCTCTGACCTTTAATAAATGTCTTAAATAAGTCAAGGTGGTCACAGTAGGACAATTATAATCCTGTGGTTTTAATGTCACATGCATCCTACTTATTGCAAAATGTCTTACTAGCCTTTTTTAAATCTTAGAAGGCAGAGAATTTTAATTATTTCCATGAGTCTCAGAGTCAGGATCAAGCTGCAAGAGAAACTCATTAAAACTCTCATAAATACTCGGTAACTTAAAGGTTATAATAACAAATAGATTGTTTAAATTACCTCAAATTATATACATACTGCTTTTGTTAAGAACAAAAGTACAGAATCTAGCAGTTCAATTCTCTTTTTAAAACTAGTGCTAAACCTTGGCTCTTAAAGAATATGTGCAGAAAAGGCTCTATCATTCTTTTGAGGTCTAGAGCCACAAAGAACCCAGAGTCTCAGAAAACAAAAGAGGTAGATAATCCATTGATGGTATCACGCTGCTTCCTAACCAACACAAAAACAAACTCTAGACACAAATGCATCTTACTAGTGGCTTCTTTAAAACCTTGCGAATCAATAATCACATTCATTTCCTTAACAATGCTTTAATTATTAGTCCACATTCTTGTATAGAAATATGGGTAAAAAAATAAACAAAAATTTATCAAGAACATGCTAGCATGACAGTAGATAAACTTTGGCTGTATCTTTCTTGGCAAATCTACTACTATTGTTTGCTTTATTTCATTTCTGGTGCTAGGGATTAAACCAAGGGCCTCAAATATGCTAAGAACACACTTCACTACTGAGCTACACCTTCAACCCCTACTACTGATATTTTAAAACATTTTTTTCCAAGTTTATGTGCTTGTCTGTCTTAAGGAAATCTTTGGGAGGCAGGAGGACTAAACTGTCAGAGTTAAACATTACTGAGCTTTCCAATGAGGAGTCATTCTGTGTTATATATCCATTAGGTGAATTACCAGTAATACCAGGGATCTATCAGCATTCAATTTTCTCCTAGAGCAAGTTGTTTATTATTTTATTTACATATGTATTCCTTTATTTGTTCTAAAAATTTGCTTATAGAAATAATGAAAGAGGATTGAAATAAAAATTAAGTTCATAAATCAGAAAGTGACATCTGTAGGAGCAGCAGCAAGTGAATGTGCTGCCTCTTCAGCATGATATCATAATCATTCTTTAGGTGACCTGCAAGGTCACCATGTAAGGCTGCATTACTAATTAATAAGGCATGAGCAGAGTGACGAATGGTATAATAATTCATGCTTACCAAAACTGCTATGCAGTTTGAGCTCAAGTCAAGAGACTTCTATACCACTAAATATGTCTTTTTCAGCAACTATGAAGAGTCCTGAGAGATCCCTTGGTAACTGATTTTTACTGTTTTTATGGTTAAGAGTATATTTACGTCAGAGTACACTGTCAGGAGGACAGCAAGTGAGTTCCAGGAGAAGAACCACTGTAATTCTCATTTTAAACAAAAGTCAATGAAAAAGAATAATATTTAATAATGAGGAGTCCATGGAACTTTTAACATACATAACATTCAAATAGATGGTAGGTTACACATGATGGACTGAGGCTAGTTCTTGAGCAATAGTGAGGGTGATTCTTCAACTATCTCAGGTGTGTTCTAAGATACGGGCACCATTTTTTAGTCTGAGCAGATGGGTTGCTTTAGGGTTCTTGGTACCTCAAGGTTTCTGTATTTGAGAGAGGTGCTGTAAAAGCAGAATAACCTAAAGCACTTTTTCAGAGTCATCTGAGTTATTGAAGATAATGTGTAGACTCTCACAGATCAGATACAAGATTATTTTTATTATTGATGTGAGTTAATCAAGTAGGCCTAAATCAATGTTGTTCTTAAAATCAGAGGTAGCAGTTACTGTCTCCAAAATATGTCAACATGTGCCCATATTGACAAAATTCCTTCAGTCATGAGAAAGAACAAACAAGAGAATGAGAAACATCAAGAGGAAGAAAGAGAGGAGGGGTTCCATTTCTTTTACATTCTTATCAAGTTTTGTTCTTCTGAGATCTATGTGTGATACCACAAGAAAGAGGACATAGAGTGCTGGTGATGCTTCGTTCTGTTTTTCCAGGACTAGAGATTGAACCAGTTCTAGAATCACGGTAGACAAACCCTCTACCACTAGGAAGCAGGGAGGTAGACTTGGTGAAGATGGGAAGAGAACATCAAAAAGAGGGGAAAGGAGAAGGTGGGGAGAGGAAAGGGAACTGAAAATAAGATTTTGCTGTGTACATGCAAATTCCCAAGAATGAATGTACTTATCACGCATCACAAACATATACCAATTAAAAATAAAAAGGTATGTATTAGTCAACAATGTCCAGCAATAATGACATAGTAGGACCAAAATAACCCCAATTCTAAATTTCACTGCCTTTTCCTAAAGCATTTTATATCATTGCCCAATGATAATGTTTCTTGAATATATACTTTAAGTTTGGTATTTATTAAACATGGATATTTACTGTCTTTCTGTGGTCTGCTGAGTTCTCTGGTGAAGTAGCCTAAAAGGGAAGTAAGAAGTTGTTTGAAATCATAGTTAGACTCTTATTCTAAATGTTTTCAAACATTTTCCTAACTCAGCTTTCAGGTTTTCATTAAGTCATTCTTATGATTTCTGATTGGGTTAAATAATGACACCATAAAATGTAGAACAAAATGGAAGGCTGAAAATTATTAGTCTTGAGTTAAGGGGGAAAGAGAGAGGGGAGGGGACTGCATGAAAGGGGAAGCAAATAGAATGTGAAGTTGACACAGTGTAAATGTGCACAAAATTCTTAAGTTCAAGGTAACCATTGTGTATCAAACATGCACACTAATAAAAATAGGGAAAAAGGAAGATCATGAGTCTTAACTTTTTCTTATGAAACAAGTGCAGAGAGAAGAAATAATTTACTAAGTTCACAGAAATAAATAGAACAGTGACCCAGAGCCCAGATATTCTTACTCCTGGGCAAGTAATCTTTGATCTACATGTAGCATACTTCCATCTGAACATATCAACATTAAGCAGAAATTGTAGATTCATTTTCTGAACACTTCCCCCTATAACTGAAGCTTTTCCCCCTACTTGAGAAAACTTAAGCTTTTCTTTCTTTATTTTCCTTCCCAATCCCTGCTTCTTTATTTTTCCTGGGTCCTAAATGCAGGACCCTCTCTTCTGTGGTTTGTGTGACATCTAATTTCCTTAAGTCTTAAGACAGTGAGTGACATACAGTTTTTCAAACATGGATTTCTATCCATACAAAACTGAATTTCATGGGTTAACTTAACCCATGGATTAAACATTATGCTTCATCTTTATTGACCATAAAAATTTCTGAACAAATTGGTTTTGGAAGAATAATGAGAATCTTTACCCCTTCAGATCCACTCTCTACCCCTCTGTTCAAATTTCATGCTCCTGTTGACCTGTATGGAGTACCTCAACGGGCTCCTCTGTCCTCTGGCTTCTAGTTTGGTTCTAAGAACAAGGGGCACTAATGGGAGATCAGAGAGTCTGTAGATCATGAGATTGGAGTACCGTTCCTTCAGTTTTTGTCTCCACAGGATCTCTACAGGTTGCAGGAGTCCCTCTGAGGAAGGCCTCAGCTACTGCCAGATAGCACTCTGCAGGCAGCTGATTCCCAAAGTACTCTTTCCCTTTCCCTTTGTTCCTCCAGCCTAGAGCTGGTATCAGCTCCTCAATATTATTATTATTCCAAAGTACAGCACTCTGCTTTCCCAATTTCCCTAAGCCCAACTGATGCTTTTATAAGTAGTCCCTCTAATAAGCCATCCCAGCTACCCAGTTTGAATGTACCATCTGTTTTCAGGGAAGACTAACTGACAGAGAGTAAATAGGGCATTAAATAACTTGAATAACTAATTTAAATATACTTATGTTATCACAAACATGGATGGATATTTTAAAGAGCAGAATGAGAAAATATAAATTTATGACTCTCTGCTAAAAAGCATCTCTGGAAAATTTCAGAACACGTTGGCAAATGTATTTCTCTTTCCTTGGGGAAGATTTATGGTCACTAGAACTCGATCAGAACTTAAGCATTACCAATTTTTTTGGTCTTTGGCTTGTAATGAATATAAAAGGGCAAAGAAGAAAAATGAAAAGAATTTCATGGCAAGAATTCACCTTATAAAATGTTTTCAAATTGTACTGAGTTAAATTTCCTTTTTAAAAATGCAGTATTCACGTTTATTTTTTTCTTTTTCACATTTCTACCCACAAATACAGTTTTGTAAAAAAAAAAACTTATGAATGTGCTTATATTATATATATTCAGATTTTTGGTGCAGTCTTTTCCTGTTCAACTTGGCTTCTCTCTTAACCACCTCTGGTTCCCCTCTCCCACATACACCTACCTTCTAAATAATCCATAATAACAGTTTAGTCTTTATTCATACATATTTTCTCCAAGCTCATGTAATTTTATTTATGCATATGCCAGCAATACATATAAAAGGGGTTATTCTGGTCATTAGTTTAGAGATGTAAAATTATACCTGTTTTCTGCAAATTGATTTTCTCATTCAAAAATACCACAAGAACATTTTCAAGTGTAGCAGTGAACCTCTCATTTACTAGCTCACTGAACAATTCCATTGGTTGACTATATCATAATTTATTCAACCATTTTCTATTTATCCAGTAAACATCCTCTACTACTGTGTGTGTGTGTGTGTGTGTGTGTGTGTGTGTGTGTGTGTGAGTGTATGTGTTTGTGTGTGTGTTCACAATTGCTGTTCTTAATTTCTAAGCATTGGATACCCTGAAAAGGTATGACTGGGTCAAGTGACATGGATATTTTTATCCATGTTAATAAATGTTGCCAGATTGTCTTACGAAAAGCTGTAGCAGGTCAAATTTCCTCCAGCACTGAATAAGAGTGCCCTTTTCCCTGCATCCAACGAGCAATAAATGTTATAGATCCTTTTAAATTTTGTACCTGTTTCATGAGTAAGATCTCACTCTTATTTTTTTATTTTACTAAGTGTATCTATCTTTTCCTTTATTTGTTGACCATCTTGATTTGCTCTTTGGCTGATTTTTCTATTTGCAGAAAAATTATATGTACAAAGTAGAAATGTTGAAAGACTAGGATAAATTACTATAATTTTATAGGTATTTTCCAGTCACCAGTTCTGTAAGGAACATTGTTGAAACAAAATGCAAGCTGATCTGGATTTTTAAATGTTTTTACTTGTCCAGTAAAAACATGTGTCCCATCAAAAAATAGGTTAATAAATTATTTTCAAGAGTGAGTTTTTTTTTAAAAATTGCCTCTTTAAATCTTTTGCCCATTTTTGTATTTAATTAGAAAATTCTTTTATTAAAGATACTGAGTCCTGGAGTTACTATTTTTCCAAATATATTGCCTGTCCATTAACTTTGTATACATTTTCACAATTTTTAAAAATCATATATACTTAAGCCCATTTCTGGTTTAAAAATGTATGATACAGGTATAACCAAGCTGTGGCCCACCATTTTCTTTTTTATTTTTATTTTTTTTTGCCCTCGTTTTATGTTTTGAGTAGGGTTTTTTTGTAAAGAGGAATTGTCTTTTGGGTCACATACAAAATATACAGTATAACATAGTTAATGCATATGAGTACTGAAACTTCTTTTTAAAATTTTTTTCACTGTATCATTAAAAAAATCAAGGGCAAAAAAAAAATGGCAGGCCACAAGTTGGACATACCAGGCTCTAATTCATGGGCTGGAGATGTAGCAAAGTGCTGGACCACTTGCCTAGCATGTACAAGGCCATGTGTTCAATTCCCAGGCCACAAAAAGTCTATACTGTAGCTTCTGCATGTAATTTCCTAGATATTCTAAGAGATTGTTTTCTGGTTTTTATGTGTTAGTATTTAATCCATCTTAATTTTATTTATTTTGTCTATAATAGATAAGGTCTGATTTTGACCAATGGATACCTAAATTGTGGTATTTGTACACAGTGGAATACTACTTGTCTATAAAAGCAGATAGGTTTGAGACGTTTCTAGGTAAACGGATGCAACCTGAGACCATCATGCTCAGCGAAGTAAATCAGTTACAAAAGGTTAAATATTGAATGGTTTTTCTAATATGAGAAACTCAGATCACAGTCATTTCACAGAACAAAATAGGGGAATAATGGGAACTAACGGGGAGGAAACAGGTGTGGGAGAGTCGAAAAGGGAGAAGCAAAGGGTTTGTAATTTTTCCAGGATATATACGTGTACAAAATACTAAAGTTCAATGTAAACATTATGTATCATATATACACATATCAATAAAATTGGAAAAATAGATAAAGTCTGATTTTATCTTATTCTAGATGCACAGGTCTCTGAAATCTGCCCATGTATTTCATAGTTCATCTTCTCCCACACTTCCCCGCTTCTCTTAAAATTCTTCCACTCCTTTCATCCATTCACTTCCTCTCTCACACAGTTCTTCATTTTGTTTTATAGTAATATGTCCTTTCCATAGTTCCTTGTCTCAACCATAATTCTCTAGTCTCTCTCCCAACTCCTTTTTTTCCTCACAATTTCCCAATCTCTTTCACAGGTTTCTGCTTTCTCTAGCAATTCCTATTCATTCCCCCAAATTCTATGTCTCCTACAAGTCTTCATTCACTCTTCCAATTCCTAGTTTTTCACACAACTGCTACTGAGGTGGTTCCTTACTTTTCCCACAATTCCTATCTCTCCCACAGTTGTCTATGATCTTGCACAATTAGCTCTCTCACACAGCTCTCCATTTTCTCACACAATTCCTTCTCTCTTCCACAATTTTCTCCAACAATTCCTGTTTCACCTACAATTCTCTGATTTTTCTCATTATTCCTCTTATCACACAATTTCATCTTGCTCAAATTTTTCTATTGTCAAAATTCTCCATTCTCCTCCATGAAGCTCCACTCTTTACCACAATAGAGTACTCCATTCTGTTCCATGATTCCTTGTCTTTCCTAGAATTCTATTTCTCTCACAATTTTCTATCTCTCACACAATTCCTTGCTTTACAAATTCCATGTCTTTCACATAATAATTACTTTCTCTAAAAATTCTCGACTTGTATCCACAATTTTTGTTTTCTCTCACAATTTCTCTCACTGAATTCTGTTACCTCCTATAATTCCCTCTCTCCCACAATTATCTCTCATATAATTCTTTCTAGAAAATATCCCATCTCGTATAACTCCTTGTTTCTCTTCTAATTATCAGTTTTCTCCCACAGTTCTCCACTTTGCCATGTCCCCATCTCTCCCACAGTTACTTAGCATGTAAGTGTGTGTGTGTGTGTGTGTGTGTGTGTGTGTGTGTGTGTCTGTGTCTGTGTGTGTGTGTGTCTGTGTGTGTGGTGCCGGGGATAAAATCCAAGGCTTGTGAATGCTGGGTAAGTGCTCTGCTACTGAATTACACCCTCTTAGCCTTATATGTTAAATTCTTATGTGTGTCATAATCTCTTATGAACTATACTTTATTCCATGAAACTATTTTTCTATTGTTATTTAACTTCACATTGACTGAGCATTATAATATGTTCACTAATCTAGCAAAACATATTATTCCATCCATTTTAATTGACTCTTCTCAGACATTCTTTCATCCTTATCACCCAAGAAAAATGATATTTTACTCAGTTAAAAAAGATGTACCCTTCCAAAATTCACTTATTGGGATTCTAACTAGAATTCATTGAATTAACATTTTATTTGGAGAGAATCAAGTTTTATAAGTAATCTCCTTCCCCAAGATTTGAGTCTTTACATTTTCCATTTGGTCAGAGGTTGTTTTATAATGTTCAATTCAATTTTGTAGCCTTTTCATGGGAATTCCGAATCGTTCTTGTTATCTTTCTGCTGTACATCTCATGGTCTATTTCAATAGTGCTATCAGTCTGGCTAAAAGTAGTGGCCAAGGGGAACAGTGGTAGAAGATGCAGTCAGAGAACAAACCTTGGGCAAGATTAAACACACAGTGTGTCTTATAGGCTTTACCAGTTACCTATTGCTACATAAAAAAATTTACCTCAAAATTAGCAGCTTAATGCACCAATAAACATTTATTATTTCACAATCTTCATAGGTCAGGAATTTTTCAGTACTGTAGATGGGAAGTTCTGCCTCTTGGTTTCTGTTGAGATTGATATGAAGGTGTCAGCCAGAGCTGCAACCATCTGAAGACTTGGCTAGGGGCTGAAGAATCCATGAGAACTCTGCTATAGCTATGTATGATCTCAAACATCCAAAGGCAATTCCTACTTAATGCCTCAAGTAAAACTCTGAAGTGTATGCATAGTCACTGTTCTCTGACTGAATTTCCTTAGCTTCTATGCTAATTTTGAAAGACATGTTTTGAATATTCTGAACTCATCTAAATGTCAAAGTCTGGCTACAAATGTCACAACCCATGTACATTTCTAAAGCCTATACATTCTCTCTTTTAGAAATACAATGTTTATAAGATCAAGAGGACAGTAAGAAAGGAAGCATGAATATTTTAAAGGAGGAAACACAGGGAGCCTCCAGAGTTTGAGAAAATGTATTTGATGAAATACTATGTGTAGCTTGTATCCTATTGCAAACATAATAAATGGCAGTATCTCTCAGCATGACAATCATTACATCCTCCTATTTATAAAAGGAGTGGCCTCATGTAAATGAAATGGGAGCACAGTTGGTCGCAAAAAATTACTCCACTTGCAAGAGCCAACCCTCTCTTATCAGTGTTAGGCTGCAAAGTTATTCCAAGGCGATGACCCTGTAATTTGCATAAGTTATTGCTCTTTTTAATCTGGTTTATTAAACTTATAATTATTTTAGGAACTGGCTGTTCTCAGTAGCCAGTCTTCTGTGGACTCTCCTGTTCAATCTTTCTGGGCCTGAGGAATATTGAGCAACAAGCTTAGGAGATAAAGACAGAAACCAGGAAGCAGGTGAATGGTGAATCAGCAAACGTCAGAAACGAAGCAATATCGCTAATGAAAATTAATAAACTCAAAAAGATATTCCGGACCATCTGGCAAAACAGCTGTCAAGAAAAAATTGTCAGCTCAGTGAGAAAGACATCTAGAAGCTTCCCAGTGACTGCAATTTGTTTTGAGAGTAGTGGTTTGTTAAGATCTATCAAAGCCTGGGTACTAGGTTCTTTATCATCATTTGATTTCCTCTAGGTGATTCCGCCTTCAGTAGTATGACCTTCTGATAAATAAAAGGATTTCTAAGTACACCAGGAAGGGAGTACTTTGGATAAAAGACTTTATGTTTTAAGTCACTCTAAAGATCTACACCCCTCTATATATTAATAAAAGTTTCATTCTGCTTTACAAACTGGACAACTATAAATTTTATTTTATGATTTGCTGGGACCTGATTACTTCCCAGAGCAAGAGGTAATAAACCAGTGTGCAATTGTTTCTTTTCTCTTTCATATCATATTCAGAAAAAAATCAATAAAGTAATGTTAAAGGCACTTAAAACTTTTTAAAATCCTAAAAAATGTGGATGAAGAAGTCTAAATTATGGGGAGATCTGAATTGAAGGACACTTCTAATAAGACAGTTTGTTAACCCTGGTATACAATAACCCAACCTGATAACAGATTTTTATAAATAGGAATCATGTTGAATTCACTTCATTTAATAGATAATTCACATCTAATTAGCAAAACCCATTTTGATCACAAGTAATTACACTAATACACAGAGAAATTCTTATCCCCTAGAGAATTCCCCGATATTTCAAGTATAGCCTCACTGATAACATTGCGATTTAGGCAGAACTTGTTTTGTTGCAAATGAGAAATGCACAAGTCAAACTTAAGCGAGCAGTAAAGGAAGTTAAGGGAGAGATTTCTCACAAAATTCAAAATCAGATTAAAAACCTTAAAAACTACTGGAGTAAGAGACACATTTAGTGGATTCTTTCCTACTTCTCTCTGCTAATTGGGTTTGCTCTTCCTTGCTGAAAACTGACTTCCACCATGTGATGGTGGAACATGAATAATACTGGGTTTCAAGACATGTTACTGTAAAATACACTACCTTGGCATTTAAGAAAACCACAGACGCAGGAAAGTCACTCTCTGACCTTCCTCTGCCCTTCTACCCTTAAGCAAGTCATAAAATCTAAGAACAATAATTTGAATGTCCCCTGAAGTAAGTCATAAGACCCTCATTCAAGAGATACCTGCCCTATACCTATAATAAGTGTCCTCCTCGCTAAAGACACAGGAAGACAGAGAAGACAGAATTGTCTATCAAATGAAGTGAGTTCATCAAGTCTCTTATTTATAAAAAAAATCTGTTATCATGTTGAATTATTGTATACCTAGGTTATGCAAACTCTGTCTTAGTAGAAGTATCCTATAATTCAGATTTCCCCATAATTTAGACTTCTCCATCCATATTTGTCAAGATTTTTTAAAAGTTTTAACTGCTTTTAACATTTGGCCCTGGCCAAATAAGCCTTCCTAAGTTTTCACCTCCAGTTTAGTATCATTATATTGTACCTTTTTATTCAATTCCTATTTCTCCAGGTTTATCTGTTTCTTTGGGTTTCATTTCCCTTTGCAGGCCACCATATCACAAAAAAAACCTTAGATAAATTCATGTATGTACTGGAATATGTTCTACACTTATATATATGAAATATAATACTCTTAGTACAGTTAGGGTTTGAACTCAATGCCTTGCACATGTAAGGCAAGCTCTCTACCACTAAGCTATTCCCCCATAATGGAGAATAATTTTTTAATGATGATGAAAGTTCATTACAATGTTGTTTATATTACTTGCCTTCAGATGAACAATTGGCTTCTCTTTAAAACAATTCTTTCAGGGCTGGCGGAATGGCTCAGCGGTTAAAGTGCCTGCAACTAAGTATCGTAGTTCGATTCCCCAGCACCACATAAGCTGGGCGTGGTTGTGAACACCTCTAATCCCAGCAATCGGGAGGCTGAGACAGGATGATTGCCGTGAGTTCAAGGCCAGCCTGGGCTCCAAAGTGAGTCAGGACCAGCCTGGACCACAGAGTGAGACCTTGTCTCAAATAAATAAATAAACAATAGAAAATAAATAAAACAACTCTTTCGTCCTCATTAAGTTGCTAAGGGCCTCATAGGTCTAGGAACACTAAGCCATTCTTCTTCATCGAATAGTATCCCCCCAAATTTTGTTTCTACCCAGATATTCAGAATGTGACCTTATTTGGAAATAAGGTCTTTATGATGTCATTGGTTAAGATGAGGTCCTACTGGATCAGGCTGAGTCCTAACCCCATACCCAGCATCCTTATAAGATCACATAAAGACACAGAAACACCAAGAACACCACATGAAAATAGAGGCAGAGATTGGAGGACTGCATCTACAAGCCTGCTGGCACCTGATTTTGTACATCATCAATAGAATGATGAAAGAATACATTCCTACAATTTTAAACCATTCATTTAACCCTAGGAAACTGCTAAAACTAACGGGTAAATGATAAGGAATCTCAGGAATTGCAGGGTCAGTTTACCTAAAGGACAACATGATCTCTAAATAGGTCAGTAACAGAAAATACATTCTGATGTGACCATTTTCTACAGCCTCTGAGTGACCATTCAAAAATGCAAATATTGTATAATCCATTGGTTCTATGCAGCGATGATCTACTTTGTGCCTAAGACTGTGCTAGACACTGTGGGACACTGCCACCCAGAAGAACTCAGCTATTTTCCTGTAGCCCCCTCTCTCCCCAGCTCATCCACAAACAACATCGGACCTATGTTCAACACAGGTGTTCTTACTGTCACCTTCTCCCATGCCAATACTGTTGATTGTTCACCAACAACAAGTGGTCTGTCCCATCTTCTTCTTTTCATATGGAATACGACTCCATTGACTCTTCTATCAACAAATATTTGTTAAGTAATTACCATATCTGGCACTATTATATGTGCTGGAGGATAATGATGACCAGAAATGATACATTGCTTTTTTCCAATGAAATTTACCATCTAGTCAAAGAAACATACTATCTCACTCAAAGAAAATGGGGCCTGGGAATGTAGCTAAGTGACAGAGTGTTTGCCAAGCATACATGAGGCTAACCCAGCACTACAAAGACAGACAGACAGACAGAAAGACAGACAGACAAACAGACACACACACACACACACACACACACACACTGATACACTGATGATAAATATCACAGAAAATTAAAGCAGAGGAGGGAGACAAAGAAACATGGAAGAGGGAAAAAAAGCTGTTATATATATATATATATATATATATATATATATATATATATAGTGGAGAAAATTATAATATTTTGAAATATATATTAAATAAGACAGAATTCAAAGACTTACAATTATTATAATATGATCTTGCTAAGAAAAACAGAAGCAAGTATCCTCTTATGAACTCCAAAAATGATACTAGAGAAAAAAGTGAACTAAAATGTTGAGAATGATAGATGCTGGTGGTGAGACCTCAGGAAATTTTTCATTCTTCTTGTTCAACATTTTTTAAATGAGTTGGTTACTCTTGTCGTGCAAAAAAATCACATTTTTTCAAAACTACCTATCACAATCCAACATTTTACCTTCCCAAAATACTGCCAGGAGTACTGATTATAGCACAAAGCCCAATTCTGTTTAGTCCTCGTTTTTGTTTGTTTGTTTGTTTGTTTGTTTATTTGTTTGATTGACTGATTGATTTGTTTTGAGACAGGGTTTCACTCTGTAGTCCAGGATGGTCCTCAACTCACTATGGAGGCCAGGATGGCCTTGGATTCACAGCAATCCTCCTGTCTCAGCCTCCCGAGTGCTGGGATTACAGGCGTGTGCCAACATGCCCGGCTTATGCGGTGCTGGGAAACGGAACTCAGGCACTTAGTGCCTGACTTAGCTCTCACTAGGCAAGCACTTTAACCGCTGAGCCACTCCTCCAGCCCTTTAGTCCTCATTTTAAAGCTGGGGTACCTTGATTCTAGAAATTCCATTTAGATTTGAGCCTTCCTTTCTCTCTACCCTAGAACCTAAAGATTCTATTATTTTTTGCAAGGAGTACAGTCCAAAGAAATAAGTATCTTTTCTTCCCCCAAATTATTTTTATTACTATGTATTTGTGACACATAATCACATTCAACTTGGGGAATCGGTGCATACGCATATTGCACCTTGATCATCTGTGCTTCCCTTCTTCCCTTCCTCCCTCTCCTTCCATTCTATTTCCCTTACCATAAAACCTATCTCCCTGTTTCCTACTCTCACTCTTTTATTTTTAGACAGCTGTTACATTTGATAGATTATTCTCTGAAGCAATGTCTCCTGAAGCAATAAGGATATAACTCATATGAATATCTCTAAGGCCTGTCCCAGCACAGGAATAGGGTGGCAAAGACCCTGTAAGAACAGGAAGGCTGACAGCACGGCTAAGCAGGAAGAGCAAGAGAGATGATGCTATAGAAAATGAGACTACAGGGACTTGAGGTGCTGTAGGTCTCGAGAGCTACAAGTGACAAATGTTTGTATCCTCAGCCTCAGTGGCAGATAGTGCATGGAGATATAACCAAATCTCAGCCAGTAAGACATGAGATGAAATATGTAGGTTGTGGGGCTTATAAGAGGGATTTCCTCCTGATTTTTTTAAAAAAAATTAAAAGACATTTGAAGAGAAATGGCCCTACTCTTCCTTGGCTAATATTCGGCTTATCTAAGGCAGCTGAAACCATGGTACACATCTTTCAACCAAGATAGAACAAGCCAGAGGGCCAAACCAATTCTCTCAGAATGGCAGGATAAAAATACAGAATGATTCTGAGTTCTGGTGACATTGTCAGGCCACTAAACTCAGTAAACTTGCAATCACCCTAGCCTGAGCTGTCATTACATAAGCAAATGAATACCCCTATTCCTTATGTTACTTTTAGTTGGTCGTTAAGCTCTTTGCAGTCAAACACATCCTAAATGAGAAGTCTTCCCTGGTACATATACAGAAGAATGATACTTTAGCTTCATTTCACATCAGCTTTTGTGCACTGCTCTAAAGCTTAACCACTGAGGGAAAAAATAAAGGGAATTTAAATTTTTTGTGATAAGGGAAAAATCTTTTCTAACAATTAACTTGAAAAGACAAAAGATTATCCATCTTCAGTCAAATGTATTTGTTCAGATAACAATGACATCGATGGTCTTGAATTATTTAATACTACCTTCCACACTGTCATTTATGAGCAATATCTTTTGCAGGTCAACATGAGAAGCATCTTAGCTTTGCATTTAATTTACCTTGGCCACGTGGTTTTTGATCATATATTTTTCCATGTTGCCTGTGCTTCAATTTCTTTTTTCAATGTATTGAAATCTTCTGGGTTGGACCTGTGCAAAACACAACAGAATGTATGCAAAATACAAAAACAGACAAAATGAAAAAAACCAAGAAATCATCCCAAACAAACAATTTGCCGTCTAAAACACTGACCCTACTATATAAGGAGCTACTAAAACAACTGAAAAGAGCTAAAAATTGCCAGCAAACTATGGCAGTAAAACTTATGAATAATTCTTTTAGATGAAAAACATATTTAAGAACATTTCTCTGAGGTGAAGCTATTACAATATTCATGGGCTTGAATGAGTGAATGAGTTTAGATTGTGACTAGAAGCTTGAAATAGTACCAGGAAAAAGAATAGTTCAGCATCAAGGGCTAGAAAACAACAAAAACAGACATAAAGTAGAACCACAAAGGAAGAGGAGGTCACACAAAACAGGTTATTTAAGGTTCAGGCCTGAGATTTGTATAATTATGGTGAAAATTTTTCCATTTCAGGGACTGGAATTATCTTTAAATGAATCTTGATAAAACTCATCAAACTATATGAGTATGACCCCATAATTACTACCTATCAATTATACAGAATATGCCCATGGAATTCTGCTGGCCAAATTAGTCATGACACATTGGCATGCTTTGTATCATTTGGGTATACTGATTGCATGAACATTTCAGGCAGAGTTGTTTAAATTTGCCTCAATCAGAATATTTCCAACATTTTAATTAATCCCCAAAACATTAAGAACTCCCTAAAGAACATTTCATAATGTAAACTTAACTGAGTGAATTATGTTTCATTAAGTTCAAAGGAATTTATAATAATCTAAGACCATTGTTAGAACTGTTTTTATGTTAATAATACATTAAGAGAAATAAATATTGACTCAAGTATTTATTCATCCACCCAATATCTATCAGAATTGCTCTGTGCAAGGCCCTATAGTATGTCATGTGGGAAACACTCAAATAAATCAGACAGAGATTTTGCCCATTCTAATTTCAAATTTACTTTGGGAAGATGAAACATAACCAAGTAACTATATGTGAGATAGGAAGTGGGTAATGCTAAAAGGAACATGGACACAAAATTCAAGAGTGAGAGTACATTTACATCAGGGAGATAAAGACTTTGTGAAGATGTATCGATGTTCAACTCATTCCTTCTTTTGAGGAAAAATTACTGGAAAAATCTGGGCACAGGTAGAGGGTAGACTCTCAAAGACAAGGTAAAGTGCCTGGGATAAAGTTCTGCCAGGACAGCAGCTTTGCCCATCTTGTGGCTGGGAGCAATAGACCAAAAAGGCCCTCAGCTACAGTGTGCCAAAGCTCGTTCAGTGGCAGAAACAGGGAAGGCACTGCAGTTACAGGCCTCAAGGCTTAAGGACTGCTGAGTGTAAGCTCAGTGAAGGAGTCACAGGCAAAAGGATTTCTAGGCCGGCCCAGAGAAGCAATTCAGAATTGCACTCTGAGCTCTCCCAGGAAATAGACTATTGACAAGTCACACTGCAGGGAATTCAGGCAAGAATACTGGCAGCAAAAAAAAAAAAAAAAATGGAAAAAACACTGTGGTCCTACTGAAAGATTGAAGCCAACAGGAAAAAGTCTCATCACCCTACCCTCACAGCACAGGTGAGAGAAGAGCCAGATCACCTGGGAGTAGTTTGCCTAGGAAGAAGGAACCCACAGCCATTATGCCTATGAAGAGGGTAGAGTCCATCAGGCTTTTTGCTCACCCCAACCTCACAGGAGCTTCAAGAGACACTTTTGAGCTATACATCTTTGTAGACTGAAAGAGAGGGAACTGGTCCTACCTTCCTCCATGGTCAGCAAGATCAAGTGTTTTGGGTACACAGACTTCCCATTCAAATAACAAAGGAGATTTTTTTTCTGCCTTTTTTTTTTTTTTTTTTTTACTTCAGCTTCAATGCAATGGTTCTTTGAATGTGTATCAAACTTGTATTTTTTTTCTGGTATTGAGTTGTAAGATTTTCTTTTTTTTTCTTTTCTTTCTGTTTTTGTTATTTGTTAGTTTTTGCATTTCTTTCCAGTGTTTTTCTGCCCTTTTCTAAAAGCCTTTCTATAGATCCTTAAGACATACTCTCTTTCACTCATAACTCTCCCTGTTTCTTCTTACTTTTGTCTCCATTGCTTAACTATATCCACTTCTTTTGATTTGGGGTTGGAGCTCTGACTTGCTTTTCTATATTTTATACACACTCTTCTGTTTTCTATCACACTTCTAAAGCTACCCCTTGGTCTTAGTCTACCCTTCCACTACCCCATCACTCTTATTAATAGCATTAGTAAGTATTGATTATCCACAGCCATATGGCTTGGCATGTTGGGAATCAATAATTTTATACTCTTTAGTTAGGTATAGGTCATTATCAACAATCATACTGTCACCTTTAGTGAACTCTTCTAACAAGTTACTAGACAATCTGTATAGAAACCTCACCCAGTAGTATAGATCACATTTCTATTGTTAAGAGTGGAATCATTGTATGAGCTGCTAATGTGTTACAATATGTCAACAGCCAGTCTATATTTAGTTTAACCATTGATATTGATATCTTCCCCACTGTTGAGGAGGCTATAGTGGTTGGAATCTACTAAGGGTTGATAACTTCTGGTGGTTTGGCTTAGCCTAAGTAAGCAACAGAGAGGCCTATTCTATTATTGATGGTGATACAGTATTGACATTAGTGGAACCTTTCAACAAGTCAATATTAGGTTTATTTAGATAGATAGATTCATATGTGCAGATTGTGCCTTTTAATGTTATGGATCAAATACCTGTAGTATTAAACTGGTTATTGGATCTACCAATAATTTGTTAGTCTTAGATTATAGTATTATTGTAGATCTTCATTCATGTTATAGATATTGACATGGACATTGATTTTTATTTCCAGTGTATGGTAATAATAAGAATATCCTTAGACCACATGCAATACTGCAATCATTTTTCCTTCATTGAAGAGTGGAGGAGATCAGGTAACCTGCAGAAGGTTAGTCATTGATAAGATCCCCAAAATGAATACCCAAGTAATCTAAAAACAGACATAAATATTAAAATCTAAACAAATTCAAATAAATTCCAAGGAAAGAAATTATCTAACAGAAGAAATTTCATACTATAAATAGAGTTTATTGAGAATACCTGATCATATATTTTACCCAGAGCAATAAAATTATGGGAAAATGAGGTAATAAGTCACCTGAAAAAATGCCTGACTTCCTAAAAGCTGATATCATAGGCCCTGAAATAGTGGAAATGATAGAAAAGGAAACCAAAAAATAAGTGGACCTAGAGCCCAATCAGCTCAACAAGATATGGTTAAACAGATGTAATAGATGCCAAGGGAATTCAAAGAGGATTTAATCAAACAACAACATTCTTAATATATAAAAAGCTTAATTATTATGTAGAAGACAAAAATAAAAGGTTAAAAAAGGCAATGCAAGAAATAAAGGATCATATCAGTAAAGAAGTAGAAATACTGAAAGGATTATAAGCTGAACTCCAGGATATGAAAAACTCAGGTGAAAACATGGGGAATTGGTTTCAGCATTAAGATGACAGATTATCAGATCTTAAAGACAAAGTTGACAAACTAGATCACATGAGCAGTGATGATCAAAAAAAAAAAAAAGACAAGAAGGAAACTGGATGTAACAGCTGAAGGACAACTCAAAGAAAAAAATCACAGAATTATGGAAGTCCAAGACAGTATATGACACAAAAGGTATATGGGATATATAACAAAATTATACAATAAAATTTCTCATATCTAGGAAAAGAAATTAACACTGAGTTACTGTAGGCATATAGAACACCAAATAACCTTGACCAGAAAAGAGCCTCTCCACAGCACATCATAATCAAAATCCTAGACACTCAACACAAAGAGAGAATACTAAAAGGTACAAGAGAGAAACAAAGTATCCTACAAAGACAAACCCATCAGAATAACTTCATATTTCTCAACAGAAATCTTAAAGGCCAGGAAGTCACGAATAGAAATCATTCCAGTGTTAAAAGAATGAAAGTGTGAACCCAGGAAAAGTTAGCATTTTTCACGATAAAAGAAACCTAAAGCAATTTATGGCCACTATACCAGTGGTGCAGAAGATACTAAAAGGAATATTAGAGATACAGAGAATAACAGCACAAAAGATCAACAAAAAGAGAAGAATAACCTAACAATAGTACAGAACAACCAACACTAAAGAATCATAATGATGAAGGATGTAGCAAATATAACCCTAAAATAACACTCAATGATAATGGTCACAATTCTACTATCAAAAGACACAGACTGGCAGATTGGATCAAAAAAAGAAAACAAAAACCAACAATTTGTTGCCTGCAAGAGATATACTTTACCCATACAGAAACACACAGACTTGCTAAGGGAACAAGCCAACAGGAAGAAATCCCAACTATCAATATGCACCCTACATTTGGTCACCAATTTTGTAAAACAAAAACTACTGGACATGAAAGAACAAATAGGCCTCAATGCTATTTCAGTAGAGGATCTCAGTATCCCACTATCACAAATAGAAGGGTCAACTGCACAAAAAATTAATAAATATTAAAATATTAAATAAAGAAATACTAAAATATTAAAATTAAACCACACCAGATAACAAAACTGAATCAAGAAGATATAAAAACAACTCTAAATAAAATAGTAACAATAATGGAAAATGAGGCAGTACAAAGTCTCTATTTACAAAGAAAAATCCAGGAACATATAGAATCACTGAGGAACTTTACCAGTACCTCAGAGAAGAGCCATCACCAATACTTCTCAAAATGTGTCATGAAATTTAAAGAGAAGGAACATTGCCAAACTCATTTCTAGAAGCTAGTATTACCCTGATAACAAAACCAGACAAAGATGTAAACTAGGAAAGAAAACTATAGGCCAATCTCCTTAAAAAACATTGAAACAAAAATTCTCAATACAATACTGACAAGTAGAATTCAATAAATCGTTAAAAAGATCATACAACATGATTAAACTGGCTTCATCCCAGGAATACAAGCATAGTGTAACATGTGTAAATCAATTAATATAATACATCACAAAAATAAAAAGCAAGCGCAAAAATTCTATGATCATCTCAACAGATGCTGAAAAAGCCTTTGACAAAGTCCAACATCCATTCATTATTTTAAAAAAAAAAAACCTTGTGGAAAATAGTTACAGAAGGACCTTGCCTCAAACTGATAGAAACCAATTATGTCACAGCTACTGCCAACATCATACTAAATACAGAAAAATGGAAAGCATTTCTCCTTAAACTAGGCACACACAAGGCTACCACAGCACTCCCATTTAAGTGCTGTAAGTAATATATAGTGTTCAAAACCCTATCCAAAGCAACTAGGCATGAGAATGAAATAAACGGAATATGTATTGAAAATAAAGAAGTTAAATTAACCTTATATGCAGATGACATGATTCTCTACACAGAAGACCACAAAAACTCCTCAAAAAGACTCTTAGAACTAATTTATAAACTCAGCCAAGTTGCAGGGTACAAATCAATACAAAAAATCAATAGCATTCCTCTAAACTAACAATGAGCTCACTGAGAAAGAGCTGAGAAAAATAATCTCATTCTTGATATCCCCTCAAAAAGTTAAATACCTAGGAATGCACCTAACCAAAGAAGTGAAGGACCTTTATAATGAAAACTACATAATACTGAAAAAAGAAATTGAAGAGGATGTTAGAAAACAGAAAGACTTCCCCTGTTCCTGGATAGGCAGAAATAATACTGTCAAATTGGCCATATTGCCAAAACCAATATATACATCAATGCAATTCCTACCAAAATACCAAACAACATTTTCCACAGAACTAGAAAAAATCCTACAATCCATATGGAACCAAAAGAGACACAGATAGCCAAGGAAATCTTGAGCAACAAGACAAAAGCAGGTGGCATCACAATTCCTGACATCAAGTTATACAAAAAGCAGTAGTTATTTTTTAAAAACATGGAATTGGCACAAAACAGACAGGTCGACCAATGAAATAGAACTGAAGATCCAGAAGCAACCTCAAGTATCCTCAGCTACCTGATCTTCAACAAAAGGGCCAAAAACTTACACTGGAGAAAGGATAGCCTCTTCAATAAATTTTGCTATGGAACTTGATTATCCACATGCAGAAGATTGAGTCTAGACTCACACCTTTCACCAGGTACTAAAATCAAATCAAAGTGGATCAAAGACAAAGATATTAAAACATAAACACTGAACCTACTGGCAGACAAAATAGGTAAAACTCTAAAAGATACATGTGTGGGCAAAGACTTTCTCAATAGGACACCTGATGCAATGAAATAACCCGCAGAATTAGCAAATAGGGTTACATTGAAAAGCTTCTACACAGCAAAGAAAACAACCAACAGGGTAAGAGAGAGCTGATAGAATGGGAAAAAATTTTACCGCCTATACCCCAGATGGGGCAGTGATAACTAGAATATACAAATAACTGCAGAAAATTCGACCCCTCAAAGTAAAAAAAAAAAAAAAAAAGGAGGAGGCAAATGGATTGAAAATACAGTTCTCAAGAGAAGTAGTAAAAATGGCCAGCAAATACATAAAAGCTGTCAACATTCCAAGGCTGGAAGCATGGCACAATGGTTGTGGTGTTTGCCTAGCAGGCGCAACACTTGGAGTTCCAATCCCCAGTACCACATAAAGCCAGGAGTGGTGGTGCATGCCTGTGATCCCAGCATTTGGGAAGCTGAGGCAGAAGGATTGCAGTGAGTCCAAGGCCAGGCTGGGCTACACAGTGAGACCTCATCTCCAAAAAAAAAATTTTTTTTCAAACATCCTTAGCCACTAGAGAAATGCAAATCAAAACAACACTGAGATACCATCTTACCCCAGTGAGAACGGCTTTAATCAAAAACTCAAAATGTGATAGATGCTGGCAAGGATGTGGGGGAAAGGAAATCTTCTACATTGCTGATGGGACTGAAACTGGTACATTCATTATGGAACACAATATGCAGTGTCCTTGAAAAACTGAAAATACAAACAAGGCATTTTGGCACAGGCTTGTAATCCCAACACTCATGAGGCTGAGGTAGGAGGATTTCTGTGAATTTGAGGCAATGCTTGGCTACATAGTAAGCTCAGGATCAGCCTGGACTACATAGTGAGACCCTGTCTCAAAGAAATGGAAAATATATAGTCCATTTGACTCAGTCATACCTCTTCTATCTTTCCAAACGAGTTAAAAAAAAAACACCACATAACAGAGATACATGCATACCCATGTTTATAGCAGCACGATTAATAATAGATAAACCATATAAGGTGCCAAAATATCCATCAATAGATCAATGGACAAAGAAAATGTGATGTATATGTACACAATGGATTACTGCTCTTCCATAAAGAGAGATAGATTTAAGTATTTGTAGGTAAATGGATACAACTTCAAACCATCATGCTTAGTGAAGTGAATCAGACTTAGAAGATTAAATACCACATGGTCTCTCTAATATGAAATGCCCTGAGTGTAAATAAATAATAGAATAAAATAGGTAAGATGTTAGGAGTCAGGGGACTAAGGAGTGCTGGGAAGGTGAGAAAGGAGAAGGGGGAAAGAATGTGAAGATGATGTAACAGCTATGTGCACAAAATTTTCAAGTTTAATGAAAACATTTTATATCACAAATACATAGTCATAAAAGATGGAGAAAATAATTAAGACTCCAGGTAGGGGTTCAAAATTATGAGTCAAGATTTCCGCTACTACCTATCGAGGAAAAAGAGCCTGGTATTTGAGTTCATCCAAGTTTATTGTGAATTCCTTTGGAGGAACATAACAGAATCCAGAATCTCTAACACATGTCATTTACAACACCGAGAGTATAAACAAAAACTCTAAAATATATGAAATGACAGAAAACATAACTCATGCTTAAGAGAAAAGATAATTAATATAGAAACAATGGAAATTACCTAGATGTTGGAATAAGCAGCTAAAAGAAAAATATGCTTATAGCCAATCAGGTGAGAAATAATCTTATTATTCTGCCATAAGAAGAACAAATCTTGTCAGTGGTTAGATTAATTTGAGAATTCAAAGGCCATAGATCATGGAATAGTAAGGAAACTATTGATAGGTAAGTAGTTTATAGATATAGATATAGAGCAAAGTTACACACACACACACACACACACACACACACACACACACATATATTTTCACATAAGTCAATGAAGTATTATTCAGCATTAAAAGGAAAATCCTGTCATATAATACACCATGGATGAACTTTGAGGACTCAGTGGCAGTCACAAATTGTATGGTACCACTTACTTGGCATCTGAAGCAGACAAATTCTTAGAGACAAAAAAGAACTGTGGTTACCAAAGGCAGACTAGAACGGGAAATGGGGAGCCACTGTGTAGAGGGTGCGGAGTTTCAGTTTTGCAAGACGGAAGAGTAGTAGATATTAGTTGCGCAACAATGCAAATGTACTTAACTCTACAGAACTGTACAATTAAAAGGGTAGAGGGCAAATTTTATTTATTTGTTGCCATAAAAAATAAATTATTAGAAATATAGCACTTTAGACATGATCTATATTTTTGGGGGGGGGGGAGTAAGGAGACAATTTTGCTAAATCCAGAACTAATAGAAACCAATCTAGTGGGGGGGGGGTGAAAATAATTCTCTATACTTTTGTCTTTAAGTTCCACTGACAGATACAGAGTTCCATAATTTAGCCTTTCTCCAGAGGAGGAAAGAACGTCATCTGCTCATTTGGCTCTCATCTCTTCAGGATTCACACCATTTAATCTATTTTCCAGACTTATTCTGTTAGAAATTCCAACAACACACCCACCTTCATTTTTCATTTTTGCCAGCCCCACCTATGCAAAAGTGCTGGAGCTTTATCCTGACTTATGGAAAGACCTTACAGGTTTTAATCAAGGGATAAAGAAGATGAGATTTCTAGTGTGCTCTCTTTGGCTAAAGTGTGGATCATGTGTGAGAGTCAGAAAGGGTTTGAAGGAAGCTGTCATAATTCAGGCCAAGATGGTGATGGCCTTATATAAGAAAGAAGTAGAAGAATGGAGAGAACATGATAAAATCCAGATTAGAAAACAGAATCAGCACAATCTAGGTGTCAATAATTTGGGGTTGAGAGAAAGGAGAGGGAAGGTTAGATAACACAAGGATCTCTCTCTCTCTCTCTCTCTCTCTCTCTCTCTCTCTCTCTCTCTCTCTCTCTCTCCCTCTCTCTCTCTCTCTCTATCTGCTGAGATGAACCCTTTCACAAGTTGAGCAAATTCACACCCACTGAGCTACACCCCTAGCCCCTCTGAGACTTATATTTCAAACTTGGTAAGCTCAGTAGAAGGTGATACCACAAACCACCTTGAGAAATACAGGAAGAGAGATAAAGAGTTTCTAAATGAAAAAAACAAATCAGCCCAAACATGGGCCTCCTAGACAGAAACATTTAAGAATATTTTTTACTTCAGTCTAATAACTAACAACACTATACTAGGGAAAATTTTTCATATAAAGTCATCTGGATTCCACAGAACTATAAGAAAGCATGGGAGATTACTTTGTTGACATTGAATCTGTAATCTGAAGAAATCAAATTCTAGGCTCTATTCCCAATCCATTTTAAATATATTACAAAGTCCTCTCTATCATTATTTTTCCTTGTTGCTTACAGAGATTTCCCTATTTTAGGAAATCCTTAGTAGAAGACATAGTACTTTCAGAAGTAAAAAGTGCTTTGTAAGCATGTAAGTAAAAAATCATTCAGTGGTTGCATTAGTCTGCGAGTTCCACCATAACACAATACCACAAACTGGATGGATTATGGCAACATAAATTCACTGCCTTTAGTGTTGTAGAAACTAGAAGTCTGGAATCAAGAGGACAGGAAAACCATGGCTTCTCTGGAACCTGTAGGAAACTCTAGCTTGCCTCCACCTAGCTCCTGGCAGCTTCCCAGCTTCTGGTGGTTTGTCAGCAATCTTTGGCATTCCTAAGGCAGGAAGTATGTCATTCCAACCTTCCAACTTTACATGGCATTCTCTATCTGTCTCTGTATACACATGGCCATCTTCTTGTAAGGACACCAGTCATTGGAGTAGGCCTACCGTACTCAAATGTGACCTCACTTTAATTACATCTGCAAAGACACTATTTCCAAATACAGCCATATTTGAAAGGATGAGGACTTCAAAATATCTTTCTGGAGAGGAATATCATTCAACCCAGAACAATGGTCTAAAAGCATTAATGATCTATGGAAAAGATGTTTTCAGTATCAAACACCTTAGACTGCTCTTTGGAGAAAGTGAAACTTATTTTCATTTTTTTAAATGACATTTCACAGAATCTTACTGATTCTTCTAGGTAAAATAAAATAAAGAATAAGAGAGCAATGTGGCACACAGTTATATCTAATGGATATTCTCTTAAATACTTATTTAATTCTATTTTATGGTACACCTTTCCAAGAATTATTCCCGATTTTTTTAAATCCAGTGCATTTACACTAAACTACATCTCCAGCCCTCTTTTACTTTGAAACAGGGCCTCTTTAAATTGCCTAGGCTATTGGTATATTTATAAACCTCCTTCCTTACCTTCCCAGAGTGCTAGGATTACAGGCATGCACCCAAACACCTAGCTCTACCATTTTTTAAAAGAACTAACTAAATGAAAATATTCTTTATCAGAATAATAATCTATATCACACTAACTTTTGCTAATAATAACTAATATGAAAATGAAACAAGACTATTCATAAAAACCATTTAACAGTTTGCACTGAATAATTCTTAGTTTCCATTATATATTTAATATTATTTAACATATATTTATATTATTTAATATTATATATATCAGGATGATATATATTTAATATCATTAGGATTGTAATAATTACTACAGAGATTAATACATGTCAAATACATGCCTGATCCATAGTAAGTATTCAACAAACAACTATCATCATCACTATCATTAGAAAAGGTGGTAAAGTATCCAAAACTGCCAGAGCTCCTTTCAATTGCCTTATTCTTGTTCAAATGTGAACTCATTTTTTACATACATATATACAGTTTAATTAGATGATGTTTCTTAAATTTTCAAATAAATCTATTTAGTCTAAATAGATTTCAAATAAATCTATCTAGTCTAAATAGATTTCAAATAAATCTATTTAGCAGTTCTAAGCTATTTAAATTCATATTTCTTTTTAAAAAGAATTCTTTAATATTTATGGCCTTGAGGGTAATTTTTTGTCTTACTAGTTACCTTAAACTTGACTTGAAAACAGGCTACCGAAATCATACTCAATTGGTTGTCTGATGAAAATGTACTTCATTTATAAGTATGGCATAATTAACCCATAACCAGTTTTTCCAGTAACAGATCTGATTTGATATCACAGCATTCACATTATTATTTGATTAAAGCTTCATATTTCCAAAGGATAAAGATTCGAAATTAGTTGGTGGTCCATTTATTTATTTATTTAGAGTTCCATTTAATCCCATAGTGCAACTGCCACTGGAATTCTAGTTTTGGGTGGGTCTTAAGTACAAATCATTACAAATCTCAAAATCTTTCTTTAAGTATTTTTTTAGCTAGAAAGTCAAATCTACATTCAAAAGCACAAACACAAACTTTTCAAAAATAACCACAGTAATGGCCATGTTCTAAGGCATTAAAGTTTAGGGATTTCCTTCTTTTTCCTTCTTTCTTTCCTTTTCTTTCTGTCTTTCTTTCTGTGGTCATGAGTAGGAACTGATAAACTTTAGGATTTTTGTTTCAGAATGGCTTGTGGATTGAAAACATTTTTGAGAACCACTGTTCTAACCAAGCAAAGTAAATTGATAGTTATAAAACAGGAATGTTTATCCTCTGAAGAAATACTTTCTATTGCTACATTTGCTTAATGTTGAAGCAGTCATTTTTAATATCAGTTTCAAAATGAAATTTTAATGTATTATATCTCTCTTATGAATTACTGTTTACAGAAAATAACAATTAGAAAGTCTTTACTGGTGTAGTAAAATGAAAACTGATGAAAAACAGTAGCTTATTAAGCTCCAAAAATGGCCTCTCAATTCCTTGTCAAGTCTCAAAGCCCCATAATTCTTTCCCTTCAAATGACTCTGAAACAAAATGACACCACTAAGGATTAAACATTTTGGAAACCAATAAAAGAAGAACACATTAAAGCACATCTGACACAGACTCCACACTTTCCTGTTCCTCCCAGCTTCTGTACCTAAGTATGAGTCAGGTAATGCTACCTTTGAATCAGGCATTTGTTAGTTTCTTTTGAGCATTATATAAACAGGGTTCTGATCATAGCCTATGAGGCAACTGACCTGTAATCATTTGCATTTCAACACATGTACCTTGAAAAACAGAACAATCAGTTACCCTACATGTTGTTTTATTTGCATTCCACAGGAAGTTACTCACAGTATGTTTTTAGTGATATAAAAGTGCCATAAAGAAATAGATCATACTACAATAAAATGCTCATACAAGTAGAAAGAGATAACTTTCAAGGGTGATGTATTTCAAGTGTATTATATATGTAGGAATACTGTTTAATGCTTTATAGGCAATATCTTCATTTAATCTTCCCAGCAATCCCATGAAGTGAGTACTTTGAGGTATCTCACTTTTTAGAAGAGGAAAATGAAGCTTATTTTGAAAGTATTTGTTGAGCAACTACTACATGCCAGTCACTGTTCTAGGCAAATCTGAAGCTTACAGAGACTTCTAAAGACTGGAATTTTGGCACAATCCTGTCTTTGCTCTCATAGTGATCCCATTCAAGTTTGCTGGGAAAAATATTTAAGAAGATATTTCATGTATTTGAATCACAGAATGTCATCATTTTAACCAGGCATGGCGGTACATACCTATTACCCTAGCACTCTGGGAGGCAGAAGCAGGAGGATCACAAGTTCAAGTCTTTCCTAGGTAACTTAGCAAAACCTCATCTCAAAATACAATATAAAAAGGGCTGAAGATGTATCATTCCTGGGTTCAGTTACAAGTACCAGAAAAAAAAAAAACTGTCTTAGTCCCTAAGCAATCACCCTATGCAACTGTAAAATCACAGAACATTATATCTGGAAAGGAAAGTAGGGAAGATCCTTGTTTTCCAAATTCGAATTTTATTCATATAAAATGAGAAACTCCTACTCTCTTAAGATTGTGCCAGTAAGGTATGTGATGTTGGCTTTTTTGTTTTTGTTTTTGTTTTTGTTTTTGTTTTTGTTTTGTTTTGCTTTTTGTTTACGTTAAGGATTGAGCCCATAGCTTTACTTAGGCTAGTCTTAAACCATAACTTTTTCTTTTTTCTTTTAGTGTGATACTGGAAATCAAGCCTGGGGCCTTCACACTGAGCTATCTCCCAGCCCATTTTTTTATTATGGATCTTAAGGCAGGGTCTCACCAAATTGCTAAGTTACCCAGGTGGGCATGAACTTGCAATCTTGCTGCTGCGTTAGCCTCCCAGTATGGTGGGATTACAAGCCTACGCCACTGGGCCCAGCTTATTTTTTCTTTTTGTGTAAAATAAATATGCTTCCAATAATGTAAAAGATAAAGCCTCTTATTACAGGTGATTACACTTGAGCTTTCTGCCATAGTGCAAGGCTGTATGCACAGAGTTGGGAATTTTGGATATATTTGAGGGAGAGATTGTACCATAAGCCATACTTAGTCATCTTGAAACTTTTCCAGACTGAGGTAACTCCATTTTTGAACAAATGTTATTTTGTTAAATAAATGTCAATTTCAACTCCTATACAAAAGTTATAATTATAGCAGGAAATGGTTGGGGGCAGAGGAGGTTAAAGCTAGCTATCTGTCATACATTAGGAATGATTTCTTGGAAACCTAGTTCAGATTTTCTACTGAAGTGTGCTGTTTCCTCTGCTGTAGTTTCAAGCAATAACTTTCCAATATTTTAGTTCCAGATACTTGGGGTAGAGGGATCAGGAAATAATCACTGCTCATCCCCTGTTCCTGGATAAGTAGAACCAACACTGTCAAAATGGCCATACTACCTAAACTGATATACAGATTCAATGCAATCCCAAGCAAGATACCAACAGCATTTTTCACAGAACTAAAAAAAATGACCCCAAAATTTATATAGACTCAGAGTAACCCAAGCAATCTGAGCAACATAACAAAAGCAGGACGCATCACAATAGCAGACATAAAATTATATCACAAAGCAACAGTGATTTAAAAAATGGTATTGGCACAAAAACAGACAGGTAGATCAGTAGAACAGAATTGAGGATTCAGAGACAGCCCCAAGTATCTACAGCCCTCTGATCTTTGACAAAGGGGCCAAAAACACATGCTGGAGTAAAGCTAGCCTCTTTAACAAACGATGCTTGGAAAACTGACTAGCCACATGCAGAAGAATGAAACTAGGCCCATATATTTCACCACATACCAAAGTCAAACCAAAACAGATCAAGGACCTAGACATTGATATGGAAACACTGAACTTGTTGGAAGATAAAATAGGCAAAATCCTTGAAGAGACAGGCACAGACAAGGATTTTCTCAATAAAACACTCAAAGCACATGAGATTCACCAAGAATCAGCAAATGGCATGTAATCCCAGCACTCAGGAGGCTGAGCCAGGGGGATTGCCCTCAGTTCAAGGCTGGTCTAAGCTGCTTAGTGAGTTCAGAACCAGCCTGGACTAGAGAGCAAAACCCTGTCTAAAAGAAAAAAAAAGAGTCAACAAATGAGATTATATCAAATTTTTAAAACTTCTGCACAGCAAAGGAAACAAGAGAGGAAAGAGGGGACTGACAGGACAGGGAAAATATATTTGCCAGCTACTCCTCAGACAGAGGACTATTATCAAGAATATACTAAGAGTTGTAAAAAATTAGACCTTCCAAAATAAAGGACCCAATAAAAATGGGCAACAGAAATAGACAGTTCTCAGAAGAATTCTGAAAGGCCAAAAATACATGAAAAGTGTTCAGCATCTTTAACCATCAGAAAAATGCAAATCCAACACAGAGTTTCCATCTAACTCTAGTAAGAATGGCTGGTATTACAAACTCAAAAATCAACAAATGCTGGTGAGGTTGTGGGAACAAAAGAACCCTCCTACATTGCTGGTGGGACTGTAAAATGGTACGACCACTATGAAAAGCACTATAGGCATTCCTCAAAAAAACTGAAAATAGATATTCCATTTGACCCAGCTATACCCCTTCTGGGTATCTTCCCAAGAGTTAAAGTCATCATATAAGAGTGATACATACATGCACATGTTTATGACCAAATAACCAAATCTTGGAAGACAACAATATGTCCAACCATAGATGAATGGATAAGGAAGACGTGGTATATTATACAATAGAGTACTACTCTGCCGTGAAGATAAATTTGAGTCATTTGTGGGAAAATGAACGCACTTCAAGAACAATTTGTTTAGTGAAATGAATCAGACACATCAGGTTAAATATCATATGGTTTCTCTAACATGAGAAAACCAAGCCACAAAAAGAAAAAGATAATAGAAAGTAAGAAGATAAACTTTGTAGAGAAGGGGATGTGGGGGAGGGGGGTTGAGCAGAAGGGAAGGGGAAATGGATGTGATATTTAAATTTTTGCACAAAATAAATCACCTCTTTCTGCTGATTTTGTGCTGAGGAGGTCAAAGACACAGCAGAATCTGAAGATACCACTTAAAGTTATAGGATTTGCAGGAACACATAAAGAGGTCAATGTTACAGTTCCAGAGCAATGCTTCCCTATAGAAGTATAGTGGAAATATTTTTTGTACTAGGGATTGATCTTAGAGCCTTTAAATTGAGCTGTATCCCCAGTCATTCTGTATTTTTTATTTGAGATAGTCTCAATAAGTTGCGAAGTTGCCACAACGGGCTTCAACTTGCAATCCTCCTGCCTCAGACTCCCAGAGCGCTGGGATCATTGGCCTGCCTTATAACTCTTGACAAGCCACAAATGTACGTGTATTTATAGCAGCCACACCAAAAATGTTTTTAAATATGATTCATTTTAATATAATATTTAACCCAATAGATTCAAAATAATTCTACTTGTAGTCAATACAAAAATTATTAATGAGATACTTTACTTTTTTCTAAGTCCTTAAGATGTGATAGAAACTTTACATTTACAGCACATTGCAGTTTCCACCAGTCAACCTCCTTTTCATTAGTCTTTGCAGGCCTAGAGATAGGAAGCAGATATTCTTTGAGTAGTTATACTTAAGAGTTCTTCTTTAGTTTAAAGAAAAAAGCAGCAGTACTACTCAGGACAATATAAAAAAAATCCCCAAGCTTTGTTTGATGCTCCTCAAATTCCCCAAACAAACACAGTGATTACATCACTTGTGAATTTAACAGAAATAAAAAGAAAAAGCTTCTTGTTAACAGACAAACAGAAAACCTCTTTGGGGCAAAAAAAAAAAAAAATGAGAATAGTGTAATAGTATTTAAGTCAACCTACTGACACTTGGAGTTGATCCTACAATGTCACCACTAGTCACATTACTTTCACAGATCAGTTAAATTTATTTTAAAAGTTATTCTTCTTGGCTATCAAGATAAACAGAAATGGATAAAAGTTGACTTTGGAACGGCATAAAAGTTGCTTTTTTTGAGACAGGATCTTGGTCTATAATCCAAGCTGGTCCTGAACTCACTACGTAGTCCACCCTGGCCTTGAACTCAAGGCAATCCTCCTGCCTCAGCCTCCTGAGTGATAGGGACCTCAGGAGTATACAGGTGTGCACCACCAATTCTAGCTTATGTGAAGCTGGGGGAGTCGAACTCTGGGCCTTGTGCTTGCTAGACAAGCACTCTAACTGCTGTGCTGTTCCTCCAGCCCCCAATTTGCTTTATTTTTAAAAGGTTATTTCATGCTTTGTGTGGAGTAATTAGCTCAGGAGAATGTTAAACACATAATAACTATCTTCAACTATGTATGTTTTTACTAAAGCAAGAATACTAACTGGAATAATTGATCACTGGGGAGCTCATTTACCTTAAACCAACCAAACTGACGAATTTCTTTTTGCTACAAGAAGTGGTAATGTGACTTGTCAATATAAATGAAAGAAACATCTGGCATTATGTACATAAATGCAAAATAATACACCACTCCTTAACTTCAGACTTCTATGAGCCTGCGTTCTCGAGCGAATTACACAAAGAAGCTGTCAAATCAGCCGAGTTGGGGGCCAGGTTGGATTTGTAGCAAGCGGAACAAGTATCATGAGAGAAGTGCCAATCTGCTTCCCTCTCCTGCACCAGGCTTAGCCTACCTAGACGTTGTCCAACCTGAGCTGTCCCCAAGTCCAAGGCGCACGGAAGGATTTCCACCTACCTTCTTTTCCAGGTTCCGTAAATAGTTGGCCAAGAGGCTCCCGGCTTAAAGCCGGTGTTAAGGGGCACGCTGACTAAGGCAGGAAAAAATAAAATAAAATAAAACACCTGCCACAGAGAGGCCCAGTGAAAAACTTTGCACTGCCCGCAGATCTGGCCAACTGGGTGTGGGGCTCTAATCTCACCTTCCCACCAGCTTTAAGTGTCAGAGGGCAGGGGCTCTCTAGGTGTCTGGGTCAAGGGATGATGAAAGGAAGCTGTAAAAAGGCGGCGTGGGGAGCAAAGCGCGGGGGAGTGGGAGGACTACATTCGCCGGGCACCGGAGAGGATACCTAAGGGCCTGAGGGACTGAAAGGACTGGCCTGCCTGCTTGCCTAGAGACACCGCTTTGCGGTTTTTCCTTCCCCTGGCAGGGTGGGTGCCAGGCGCTACAGTTGCTTTCCACTCAGGCTGAGGAATTTTACACATCTCTGCCCAGACGCACTCAGAGCGCTGAGGCACCTGGCTCAATGAACCAGGGGTTCGGATCTCCCTGAAACCTGCTCCGGGCACCCAGCCTCTGCCCTCCAACTCTCCTAGTCTTCCTGAGAATTGGGTGGCCTCCCCATCTTGGGCAGGAGGAGGAGTCAGAACCGCTCCCCTCCCTTTCTCCTCCTCCTTCGGCCACGGCCAGTCTGATTTTTAAAAATCTAATCTTTTATTTAAAGTCAAGCGAGGAGCAAGAACCTCGTGCTCCTGCCCTTGAGATCTTTTTAATAACTCCCCATCTCTGAGGAGACGGGCAACGCTTAAGGAACCTCCCTGTTTTCTGCTTCCTGAAGATCAGGGGAGAAGGGGTTGAAAGTCTGAACTGAACAGGCTCCAGGCTCTGCGCACTTGGGGAAGGGAACTTGGAGCAGGAAGGGTAGCGACTCCCGGAGGACAACTAAATCCCAAATGTCAAAAATGTCACATAAGAGCGTCAACTCAGAGAGCCTTGAATCAAACCACGAGCCGAGCCCCTCTGGGGCTCCCGGGGAAGAAGCCTCCCCGGTTTCTATCGAAAAGGTGGGGGTGGCAGATAAGTATCGGCGAGCCATTCTGGAGAGGGAGGGTCTCGGATCACTAGGAGCAGACAAGCAGTTCCCACATACAGCCCTGGACAAGCAAGGCGGAAAAGACGCTTCACGCCTCCTCTCCAGGTCACTGGCACCGGGCTCAGCTCCCAGCGCCCTGCCCAGCTCCCTCCCTAGCTTGGAAGGGACCACTGTTCTCTCATTTCCAAGGAGCTTCCGACCTGCTTGGACTCCTGGCAGTTAAAGGCGCCCATCCTTTCTCCTCTCCTGCCCTTTACGTTGCTTTCCGCGGCCTCCCGCCGACACCCCCAGATCTCTTGGGCTCGCCCTTCCTGAAAGTAGGCGAGGCCCAGAAGCTGAAGCTGGGGCTACGAAGACCGGGGGTGAGAGAGGGAGGAGCGGCGCGCGGAGGCCAGGGGCGTGCCTTCCGCGAGCTCCGCCCCGGGTGCGCGCGGCGGCCGCGGCTGAGCCTCGCTCTGAGAGACAGGTATCGCTTAGGCGCCATGTTGTAAGCGGAAGTGGGGAGCGCGCGGCGGTCGCTGCTCTGCTGGGAGAGGGCGCGGGAACCGGCTGGGGGGAAGGGGGGGCGGAGCCGTAGTCCCGGCGGCGGAAGGAGGAGAGGAAGAAAGGGGCGAGCCGGGTACCCGGTGGCGGCGCGAGGCTGTAGCTCGGCGCTCGGGCGTCTCTGGACAGGCGCTTAGCGTCCGGGCGGTCAGTGTCAGTGTCGAGCTCTCTCTGCGGCCGCCGCCGCCGCTGCTGCTGCTGCTACTGCTGCCGCTGCCGCCGCCGCCGCCGCCGCCGCCGCCGCCGCCGCCGCTGCCGTGGGTTTCGGGCGGCGACGGAGCGGGGCCGGCCGCGGGGCGGGCGGGGAGGGAGGAGGTGGTAAAGGCGGCGGGCAGGGGGGGAAGATGCCGCTGGCGCAGCTGGCGGACCCGTGGCAGAAGATGGCTGTGGAGAGCCCGTCCGACAGTGCGGAGGTGAGTGCAGCGGGGCGGCCGGGGCCGGCGCGCCCTCCCCGCACCCCGGCGGGCTGGCTCTGCTCCCCGGGGCTCGCCCGCAGCTCCTGCCCGCGTCTCCCCTGGTTGCGGGATCCCGATTTGGGTTGGTCTTTTTGCCCGTCTGTTCCTCCCACCCGCCCCTCACCTCTCTTCCTCGCGCGGGGGACTGGTGGCGCGTGGGGTTTGGAGTGGGCGCTGGGGCTTTGCAGGAAGCCGATTTTAATCAAGTTTGCGTGTGGGGAAGCTGGAGGCGGAGCGGGGGATGGCAGAGAGTTGGGAAGTTTGGCCCTGCTGGGTCGGGGGCTTTCTTGGTGACTTTGGGAGATGAAAAAGAATTAGGGGTTGGACTCATTCGGGAACAGACTCCAGTCCGGCGGAGGGAAGTGGTTGCTGCTGGGGTATAGGCGTGCGCAGGATTGGGTGGCGATCCCTGGGAGTTTGGGGTAAAGGGTGCAGGATTGCCAAACCCCCCCCCCCCCCCATTCTGCCGCAGCAGTTTATGCTGCTGCGAATGAGAAAGTGGAAAGCCTGAGGTCCTCCATCCCCTACTCTCTGGATTCTGAAATCGCTGAGCTCAAGGACCCTGTCCTTGCGAGTTTGTCTTGAGTTTATGTCCCAGGAGGTGAGCGGGTGACATTCAACAAGATCAGAGGCCGCCCTAAAGGGCTATCTGGTTTTCTTTGCCTGGAGTCCCAAGCTAAATGAAAAACTCCAAACAGTGTACCCAAACGGGGCAAAACACTTCACCGGACACATCACAATAACGAGGTGTTCGCAGCCACCACTGTCCCACAACCAGCTAGGAGTCTGCGAAAATAATCCAGACAAGACCCATTCAGGGTATCAGCGCTCCTCTCTGGAGCGGAAAATCGATTCCTGATGGTGGCGCGCCTGTGATTCTTCCTTCCTGACTTTTTGCTGCCTTCTGTTCTCACACCGGACTTTGGGGGATTACAGGATGATAGGCTATGTGTGTGTAATAGTCAGTGAGTGAGTGACCCCATTTCTGGAAAGCATGACTGAAACGCGGGGGTGGAATGGGGCAGGCTCTGATGAGTGGTGTACTTGGCGGCAGCCTGCCCTGCTGGCCTCCGCAATATGAGAGCTGGATAGGGTTACTGGTTACGTCAGTAAAACCTAGTCTCAGTTTGATCAGAGATGCGGGACGCTTGCATTCTCGGGTATGACTTAAGCCGTGGGGAAAATCTGCTCAAATCGCATTTCAGTTTTTCCCCAGTCACCTCCACTGCTGTATAAATTGTTTACTTGTTTTCCTTTATGCAGGCAGAGTTGTAATAATGCTTACTTAGGATGAGTGCTTAATATTTTGCGACTGGGATCATGCTTTTAAAACCTTGATACATGTTACGAAAGAAAGAGGAAACCATGTTTTTCAGACTGGCACAATTACAAGAATTTTATTTGACGTGTTACCCAGTCTAGTATCATAAATCTTTTATAAGAAAGTCAGATTTTAACATATTTAATCCCTGCAATGGATAGTGTGAAAAACAGCGCGCCAGAGTCTTCATTTTTTCCTTCAGAATTTTTTGGTTTTAAAAATATAGCTAAAAGGCTAATAAAATATTCCTAAGGTGCTGAACTTGTGAAGGAAATTGAAATTTCATAGAACCTGATTTTTAAATATGGACATTAACAATTGCAACTCAAATTTATTCCACATTTCTGCTTGACATGTATCAATATAGGGGGAAAGTATTTAAAAATCTACCTTATCCTTTTTCTGTAAAGAAGGTACAAAATTAATTTTTATTTAGCATCTACTATATGATTTATGTTGTTACATGCTATTTTATTTTTATCCTTCCTGTGACCTAGCATGGAGGATTATGGTCCCCATTGTTTCAGATTAAAAAACTAAATCTCAGAAGTTATGGGTACAAATATTATAAATAACAAACACTGAAGTCATAATTCAAAGCCAGATGGATACAATTTTTCTACCTTGCTTTGTGTTAGGGATCTTTTGTGGAAAAATTCAGGTTATAAATATACCAACAGTTAGAGGTTAGAAACACAGTATCATAAGAGATCTCATTTGGTTAATCCTTGTTATTTCAGGTACTGCCATGATTTCAAAAACTTGGCAGATAAGGATTCCACAATTTTCAAAGAATTTTCATGTTATTTTGGCTCAAGGTATGTTGAACAGAGCCAGAATTGCCTAGATTTGTCAAAAGTAAACTTTTAACAAACTGCTTTTAGATAGTTGTTTCCTTTGGTTCTCCAGCTGTTTCACATAAATTACTTCTGATACAATTTGAAAATTAGAAGCCAGTGCAAGAAGTATTGAAAGTTTTTCCACTCAGAGATCTAATATTAATACCCATTGTTATACCACCTCTTCCCAAATAAATCCACATCAAAGAACAATTTATTATACCAGATTAACATTTTTTAAAACAGCTATTTACTTGAGCAAATACATAAGAATTTTTCTCTACGGGCTAAAGGATTTAAGGGTGGATCTATATGTGAACTTGTGTTTATGGTCTGGTCTCTAGTAGAATGCAAATTCTTGAAAGGGGAAATTCTATTTTTCCCTCTCTAAATTCTCAGCATTTAACACAATGCCTGGAACACACATGTTATGGACTCAGTAAATCTCTGCTGAATAAATCATGGAGGTCAAAAATGGGATTGTAAATCTTATCTCTGTTCTTGTCATTTTAATCTTACATTGAAATACGAACATTATTAAAAGACTTGAGTGCCTCAGTAAAAATACAAGCATTTTCTTCATTTCTTTACCCCAACCTTTCTGTCTTAAGACCTCACACAAGTTTCATGGTGTTCAAAACAAAAAAACCCTTGTGGTTGAACTCCAACATGGGTCAGAATGTGATAGGCTAGAACTAGGCCAAATGTTTAAAGAAGCAAATTTAGGATAATAAAGGAAGTACTATGTACATAAGGCAAGAGTTGATGCAAGATATAAAAAAAAAAACCTTCCTAAATGGTGATTTTTTGACCATTGGTGAATCCAGAACTGAATTTGACTGTTTATCAAGGAATTTAGCTCCTCTACAGATTTCTTGCCACTGCTATCAAGGATAATGTTCCCTACATCACAAGCCTTACACAGAGTGATACTCTTTTCTAAGTTGTAGTGGAATAGTTATAGATTATAGTAAATCTAAATATAAACAGTGTTTAAATCAAATTAGATTATTTTAGCTCTATAGAAATGTATTTAAAAATAGTCACAACAGAATACGTTGTATACAATGTGTTTCATACAGCACATTACATAAAATAGCCACCTTGCTTTCCTTTTAAAAAACAATTAGTTGAAAGGCATTAAAAATTGAAAATATTAACTGTATAAATATGGGAGCATTAAAAATGAGAACCCTTGTGTTGAAGATCAACTGCAGTAAATGTACAGCTATTTTTAATCTCAAAAATGTATGTAGTAGCCTGTGGGATACTATGAATAGTATAGTAGAGACCCTATAGTGTTTCTGCTATACCAATATTATATAGATTTCTTATATTTAATCTATAGGTAAATGTTTTGTTAAAGAATGATCATTGGTTTCAAAACAATGTTTCATTAAGGTTTTATTTTTCTTTTCCTGTTTTATTTTTACCACCTTTCAGGTTTTTTTCTTTCCCCCAAGTGAAGATCTGTGGAGAGGACAGGTATTGTTACATGTCAACTGTCAAGTAACTGTGACACATTACTGAACACTACATTGTTTTCAGTGATTATGATATAGAATGCAGTTTTCTAAAATTTTTTTGGCAGCTTGATGATCCTCCATTGATTGGGTAGATCCAAAATGTGAAGCTTCCTGAGTACATTTACATTTTGAGATAACAGATTAAAAATTTTACCTAAAGAAACAAATGATTAATATGTGATATGTATATGCTCCACTTCCCCACGATAAATGTAACTATGTATTGCGAACATATACTAAATATGGAGCGAAAAAAGTAGAAGCAGATTTTGCCTTCTCTTCAGTTCATTTCTGGAAATTACGATAAGTATACCCTAAGTTTATATAAGAAATGTGGCGTAATTGCAGTGTACATTCCTGACCAAGGACTTGACATTTGTTAAATTATAAAATTATCAAAAATATAGCAGATCATTTATTCAGAAGTCTGAATTGCAGAATCATCCTGAAGTTTGTTGTTTTTTAATTTATCATCCACTAAAAATTCATACCATTGTGACAATTAACAAGATTTGTTCTATACTTCTGTGCTCAGGGACAGGTGATCTAGCTAGCTGTAAATGATGTGATAAAGTCAGAGTGGCCTAAATCAGCTTTAGACCCTGTGCTTCAGATTATTAGGAAGGGCTGTGACATCTTCGTGGTCTTTCTGGTAATGCATAAGAGTAGTAGTGCTCAGTTGCTATGTGTTTTGGTGGATAACAGATTTTAAAGCATTAGAATACAGTTGTACATATGTATGTACATATATCATTTTTACACATCCATTCTCCCGATTAATATAATAAACAACTGCATTTTAATACTTAGCATTATACCCTTCCCCCCTACCATCATCATTTTCTTTTAGAGTTAATACACTGACTTATATCATTAATCTGGAACAGGTATCAAATTTCAGGCATTTTAACTTATCAATTTAATACAAAAACTATAGTTTAAAGAAATATAATCATGTTAAAATGTGTCAGGATTTTAACAACATAAGCACAAATATATACATATTAAAATCAGCTCAAGATTAAATGTATCTATTTAATACATAACCAGCACATAACCATTTAGTACATTTGGCCTGTTTAGTTATCAGAGTTAAGTAATTCTGTTTATCTCCTTAAAATTTAGAAGGAACTTTGTAGGATAGTTTGAACTAATGTCTAAGTATTGAAAAACATAACTTTTGATGCCATAATGATCTGTTTTGAGTCCTGACTCTTGCCACTTAATAACTTTGTAACCTTATGCAAGTTATTTAATGTTTCTGTGCTTCCATCTGTTAAATAAGGATGAAAATAATGTCTACCTGATAGAGTTATGGTGAGAATTAAATGAAATGATATATGTGAAACACTTGTGCAGTACATGATACATGGCTTAAATGTTTAATAAATAATACAGTGAATCATCTTTTTTAATGAACTGAGAAAGTTCTTTGTTTTTTCTCTTGGGTAATTTTTTTCAGTCAAGCAGAACAGTTGAAATGATTTATTTGGTTGGTTTATTTAAGTAGTCAATGTAATTAATATATGAATGTAAAGTGAACAGAAATTTCTTGAGTCTTGTCCTTTTTGTATTGTTTTTTAATACTGTCTTTAAAGAGAAAAAAGATAACATTGTGAAGAAGGAGGAAGAAAAAAACTTTTGTTCACATCTTAACATTATTCAAATTGGAAAAAATCTCATAATTAGTGAGTTTGCATAGTTTCTTTAGTGAGACTTCTTTCTCTTAGCAATATATAAAATAATGGTATGATTGATCCTTTGTCAACCCTTTGAAGATAATGTATCCCTGTGACTAGTTAAAGTCAATATATAACATCAATAGGTAGAATATAGATTTCCTTTCTAAAACATTTCAAATCAGCTCATACCTTTTTCATATTTTAGGACCAGTCAGTTCTGTTAATTTTATTTCTAGGGAAATAATATATTGATAGTACACCTCCCTTCCTATTACTATAAATGCATTTGTTTGAGTTATTTGAATATGCCATGGACAACTGGATTTTCCTGCCTAGAAATAATCCTTTGGATTTTATCTGTTATATGATTTTGGCACTTAAGCAGCTTTAAACACTACACAGTGTTTTTCAGAGAAGTCTTTATAGATGTGATGTTAAAAAGTTATATTTGTGCTCCAATAACCATGCCCCCTCCAAAAAAAAAAAAAAAACTGGGAAGCATGGCATAATGAAATAAGTTTGGGAAATGTGTAAACAAGATTTAGTCAGTGCCTTTGCTTCCTAACTTTCTAAATCTTTTAAGATGATGTTGTCAGAACCTCTTTTTTATAAACCGCCTATTGATATCTCAAAAGGACACAAGTGCTTTTTGCCAGTTTTGTAAACTCAAATAACTCTAGTAACCTGATGTAATGTTGCTTAGAAATGGGCTTTTAATTACATCAAAGCTTTTTCTTTAACTGTGAAGTGTTTTCATTTTGAATTGAAATATTTCTAAATTAAATTGCATAATTATGTTACTAGTGAACTAAAAATTTAAATGTAATTGAAGTAAAAGTTTAGAACATTTTAAACCTTTTAATAGAATTTTCTGCTAATTGTTGGTCGTATCTACTTTAATATCAAGCTAATTACCCATACTAAATCACTGCCACATTGACTTGCTTTGTAACTTATGTCTAATATTCATGGTAATTAAAAATTATTTTGGGGGTTGGAGGAATGGCTTGGCGGTTAAAGCACTTGCCTATCAAGTGCTACATCAGGTGCTAAGTACTTGAGTTCCATTCCCCAGCACCACGTAAGCCAGGAGTGGTGGTGCACGCCTGTAATCCCAGCACTCTGGGAGGCTGAGGCAGGAGGATTGCCATGAGTCCAAGGCCAGCCTGGGCTACAGAGTGAGACCCTGTCTCAAAAATTTTTTCTTTTATCACATACCAATTCAAGATTAGGTAGGGTTAATATTTTGATGCAAGAATTTATAATTTGGCAGTACTTTGACTGCATCTTTTATTTAAACAAAAATTAACAAACTCATGTGTATGGTGACTTTTGGGACACCATGTAGTAGTCTCACTCTTCTGCTAGTCTCTGCCCATCGTGCACATATGCCTCTGGGGTCAGGGGTATTTGCTGGGCCTATTAACTGATAATAAAATATGATTTTATGTTTTGACATACTCTAACAGAATGACTCAACTACTGGCATTACTTGCTCTGCATATTTACCTTCCTCTCTTGAAAATGTCAGCTAGAAAGTAATATGAAAAGGTAAGGTGGGAAGCTTACTACCCCACCTGTAGTCAGCTCCTCCACATTGTGAGTCCATTTTTGTTGTTCTTGTAACATAATGCTAATTTCCAAAATATTAGATAACCTACACATAAATAGAAATCCCAAAGCACTTTTAGATTTGTCATTCTTACATAGTATCAGTAGGATTACAGCCATGTAAGTTACCTGGAATTTCCCCATCTTAACTAACATATCCACTCTCTTATATACCTTAAAAAATGAGTTATGTTTTGTCTGCTATATAAATTGATTTTTATAATCATATATATGTTGATGATCTCATCTTCAAATCTGATCTGGTTATGTATATTTCTGTGAGCATAGCTCTAATCCTCTGGTCTACAAAACTTGTTGTAAGAAACTTGGTTTAGTCATTTGATATGTGTTGGAAGCCAATGTCAAATGATAGGCTAAGGCAAGAGATCACTTTGACATTAATAGATTGAACTGCATCTCTTGTTTAAGTAGTTTATGAAGAAATCTTTATTTTAGAAATCTTGTAAAATCTTCAGCAACTTAGATTGTTATTTCAATTCTTCACATTTAGGAACAGAGGCATCTACCCGAAAACACTGTACAATAATAAAGAGTTACTTAAAAATTCTAAATTGGCACTGCTCAGTATAGTAGTCACTACCTATGTGTGACTATTGAGCGTTTGAAATTTATGACTAAGATACTGAATTTTATGTATTTATTTATTTGCAGGTGTCAGGCCACATGGTAGGCAGATACTCTACCACTAAGCTGTATCTCAAGCCCCAGGTTTTTTTAGTTTAATTTTAGTTAATTTAAATTTAATAGTCACAAGTGGCACTTGGCTGCCATAATGAACAAGACAAGCCTAGATACAGGATTTGTGCAAAGTAAGCTTTTTTCCTATGCCAGTGGTTTTTTGATTCTTTGATTTTTAAATAGGTTAAATTAAAATGCATTTGATAATTTTTAAAATTCTGTGTAATAGAGCTGTTTTATCTTTCTATATCTTGAAGATTTTGATAAATCTTAGGTAGTACATACTCTACAAATCATAATCTCTGCTTTCTATAATTTAACTAGTTTTATAGCAGCATACATTAATGCTATGAGACCAAAGCTTTGGGGAAATACAGCTGACAAAAATGTTGCAATTTTAAGTTTTCTGTTGTGGACTGAGCTTATGGACATAAATATAAAACAATATGAATAATGTCTGAGAGTAGAAAATAAATAGATCTGTTACTGAATGAAAGAAATGACTGCATGATCATTCTCTTCACTTTGATTAATTAAAACTGGAAAATAGGTTTGTGCATCTTAGAGCTTGAAAGTTTTTTGATTATTTTTGTCAGAAATTTAGTGCTAAAAACAGTTTAGTGCTACTCTATATAATTTTTTTAAATCGAGACCTGTTGAGGAAAGCTTGCCACAGGCCATATGTTGACAAGGTTAGAGTTAGGCTATGCAACATGTTTAATTCACTAAAATTTATTTTTCTACTTATATGTATATAACTTTTACATAATTTTACTAAACTATCCTAAATACAAATTCTGAAAGAGCTAGAATTTTTAAAACTTTAGATACTGCTTTATTCTCCACTGTCTGCTAAGTTTTACTCAAAATTTGCTGTGTTAGAGTACTCAAATCCAGAGAATTTACACCAAAATTAAAGTAGGTGCCTGGCATTAGCTTTACTTTATAAGTCTGGAAGATACAGTCTTTAGTTTACAAGAACAATTTCAAAAACAGTTGCACCTACAAGCAGGTAGTGAAGAGAATGTGGAGACTACTGCTCTTTCTCAAAGGGAAGATGGAGGGAAACATTTACTGAACTCCTCTTTTGATTAGACACAATATATGTCAACTTGAGTAAGGTAGACCTAATTATCATGAACTTAAATAAAGGTGAGGAAACTGAACTTAGAGAAGTGAAGTAATATACTTACAGTTGCTCGGCTAGTAAATAAAGGAGCAAAGATTAACACCCAAATCTCACAGATTGCATATTCCATTGACTTTCCCCTAGATTGCCCTGCTGGAATTGAGGACAATACCTTAATGAAAAACTTGGTGTAGGTGAAATCTGCTACAGGAGAGAAAGGATTCGGTTGGATTTTATGAGTAGCTATTTATGTGGGAACTTAGAGGTTAATGACCTAGAGAGATAAGCATGAAATCCTCCTCTTGCCACAGGGGCCTACAAAGTAGATGTGATCTTGGCATAAAGAGGAATGCTGTGGTAATGGAGTAATGTTTTAAGTAGTTAGTAGAAAAGTTAATGGAATTGATGTTACTCTCCAAATAGTGTGGACTAAATAGGCTTTTGTAAGCTAGTCTGAAAAAAAGCATTTGACCTATGGGAAAATGCTTTGAAATTTCTAAATAACTATTCAGCTGAAACAAAATATCATATTTGAAGTAGTAGTCAAGAGAGAGAAGCTATCTATACTTAACAGTCCTCCTTGCCAAAGCCTCTGAATGTATGCTTGAGTAAATATGCTTTATTTTTGCAGCTTATTAAATCATTACCTGTTTATATTTGTATCCTCTTTTCAGAAAAATCTATTACACATTCCCTCAGAGTGCCAGAAAACAAAATCTGGCTCAAGGCCCAAAAATTTGACAATTGTCTTGCTACAGAATAAAAAAGAGAAATTTCAATTACACAATCATTGGTATTTTTTTCTTAGACTTAAATTGTTAGGTCACATAGACCTCGTTAATTTTACTGTACTTATCCTAATGGGTATTAAGTGCTATCAGACTGTTTTGATTTGCATTTCCCAAATGACTAATGATGTTGAGGATCTTTTCATGTCCTTATTGTCCACTTACATAAATAATTCTTGCATTCATTTTGCTACTGATTTGGGGACTTAAATGTAGCTTTACTTTAATGCTGGCAAACTTCTTATTTGTGGTACGTATGTTTTTCCTGCAAAACTCAGATTCAATATGTGGTTTTAAAAGATATTTGTCACTTTTATATGCAATAAACACATAGCTTTTCCTAGAGTAGTGGTTTTCCAGCTGGATTTAAGGAACCATAGGCTCTGTTGAAAGTGTCTTAAGATAATCTCATTACCTGGGGTAACCCTTACCTCAGCCAGAGCAGAGTTCCAAAAGGAACATGACATGGAGCTAAAGATTAGTTGTAGAAACTCACAGAAAAAAATCACCGATCAAGGCAGTGATAGTCTCCTTAGTCTTGTTGTACTTCTCTATGCCTGCCTTCTTATGTGAAGCAAAAGTGCAGGAGTTGAAAGTCATTCAAAACAAAAGATTAAAGTATCTAAAATTAAATGTTAATGGAGGGATTATTTTCAAGAATACATATATAGGTGTTTTATTTGAAAAAGTAAAAATACAAGCAAAGAAAACCCTATTTGACTCCTTTCCTTCAAGCACCTACTGGTTATTGGTATCACTCAAAAAGAAGCATCACAGTGGATATTAGTAAAGATGACTACTTCAAAGAAAAATATAAGCAATTTTAAGGTGAGGTTGCCTTGGCCTAATGAAGGGAACTCATATGAACTTTAAATTTTTTCCTCATGGTTTTCCTGAATATTTATAAAATAGTACTAGGGAATAATGGAACAAGATTCTTTTCTTTTGGAATATCACTGTCTAAAATTACTGGGGTACGCTGGGCATGGTGGCACTTGGCTGTAATCCTGGCACTCAGGATGCTAAGGCAGGAGGATTGCTGTCTGAAAAAAATTACCAAGGTAGACAGGCTATGAAAGCTAAACTAGTCAAGAATAAACAGATGTAATTGGATCTTTAGGGGAAATTATAAGCCATAATGTTATAGCAGTTTCACATAGTGCAAATGTGGAAAACTAAAAAATACCTTTAAAAAATCACTTGCAGGAGACTTTTGGTTCTGCCAAGATGGAAGAACCATATTCTTCTAGGTCTTCCCTTCCAACTAAAACACTTCAGACATGATACAGCAGGTGAGTAGAGGAACACTAGTAGTCGGAGATGGAGGAACAAGGCAGACTGCCTGTGGACCTTGGGACTAAGGGAATAACTCAAGTAATGAGTTTCCTCAGTTTTGTGATTGCCTTCTATATTACCCAGGCAGTGTGCTATGAAAGAACCAACAGGCACAACAAGAAAAATCTCGAAGAAAACCCTATTCTCCTGTTCACTTAGCCAGGCGCCTGAGGAAAGAGTAGTCTAACAAGACAGTATTTTTTGGCAATAGCCAAACACCCCAAAGAAATAAGTAGCAGTGCTCAGATTCCCTAGCCTAGTGGAGTTGGCAAGCTAGAACAGGAACACACTTGCTCTCTTGGGCTAGCAAAAGCAGGTAGCACTTTGGTTCCCCCTGCTGGGTGGTTTTGGTAGACTGAGCAGGGAGCTAATCATTCACCATCTCACTCCATGCAAAAGAAGGTTGTGCTCTTCTCAACAGAGTCCAGCAGGAAGTTGAGCCTCCACTCCAACCCAGAAGTAATGACACTTAACAAAGGGCTGTGAGGCAGAGCTGTTCTATAGTAATCCTTATATGTCACCAGATATCAGTAAAGTGGAACAAGATGGCTGGAAGTGGAATGTTCAGCACTGCTTCTCCACTGATGTCAGTGGGGCCCAGTGGAGAGCTGAACCTCCACTCTCACCTGGCAGCTAGCTTCAAGGCTATTTGGTACTATATTTTCCTTCCCTTTCCACTGTTACCTAGGCTCTTTGGGGAACTGAGGTTTTGATTCTTTAGTGCAGCAACAAAGAAGTATGAGTCACCCCCCCTCCCCCTTCTTTTCCCTTCTGTATCATCAGGGGGCTCCAGGAGGAGTTGAACTTATTCCCCTGCTCAGAGGCAACAAAATGATACAGATTGGTGTTCCACTTTTGCTGGGACCAAGAATAAAGCTGAACTTGCATTTAACCTGTTCTGCAGCAAAACATTATGAGTCCTTGCTCCACCTTTCCCTGGATGATCGTGGAGCCCAGGGAAAGCTGAACAACTCACCTTCCTTTCACATTATCTCACCAGGGGGACTACTTGCCCCATAAATAAATAAATAAATAAATAAATAAATAAATAAGATGCAGCCAAATGTCCATAAGGTAGTCAAAAATCACTTGGACCTAGAACCAGGAAAATAACATGACTGAGGAAAAGAAGTCAGTAGATACACTCTAATGTTTCAGATATTGAATGTTATCAGACCAAGATTTTAAAGCAGCAGTTGATTTAAAAATTTTTCAGTGAGTAATTGTGAATAAACTTAAGTGAAAATTTTGTATCTGGAAATAGAAGCTATAAAGAAGAGCCAAATGGAGATTTTATAACTGAAAACTACAGTAGCTGAAACGAAGTTGAATATATGGGCTCAATGGAATAATTGACATGACTGGGAAGAAACTGATATTAAAAATAGAGCAATAACAGAAAAATATGCTGGAAAATAACAGAAAAATATACTGGAAAAGAAAACAAGAGTTTCAGAGGACTGAGAGACATTAGCAAAATGCTTAACATGTCATTAGATTCCTAAGGAAGAGAAGAAAATAGACCTAAAGGAATTTGATGGATGAAATTTCCCCAAGTTTGGCAAAATACTGTAGATCCCAGAAACTAAGTGAACCCCATACAAGTTATGTAGTCCACACCCAGACTCATCGGAAAAGTAAAGGAAATCATTGTTTAGTAGGTATAGAATTTCAGTTTTGTAAAAAGAAAAGTTCTGGATATTGGTCATACAATAATGTAAATATAACAAAGCTTTTTACTCAAGCTTTGAAGTTAAAGGCAGCCTTTATTTTTCCTCCATTTTTATTATATGTGTGTGTGTGTGTGTGTGTGTGTGTGTGTGTGTGTGTGTGTGTGTGTGTGTGCAATACATTGAAGGCAGTCTTTTTAAAGCAGATAGTGAGAAATGAGCTGTTACTTAGCAAGGGAAGATTGACATGACAGCAGATTTCCCATCAGAAACTGGAAATACATCATTTTTCAAGCTCTGGAAAAATAAACTGTCAAGCCAGAATTCCATAGCAGTGAAAATAATTTTCGAGAATGCTAGTGAAATCAGAGCAGTCTCAGGTAGAGGAAAACTTAAGAATTTGTCAGTGACAGATCCTGAAAGAATAACTGAAAGTAGTTCTTCAAACAGAAAGGAAGTAAGAAGAAGAACATTGGAACATCAGAAATTCTTTGAAATCTATGGTCTTTTCTAGAAAATAGAAGGAGCATTTCACCACTCATTTTATAAAGTCAGTATGACCTTGGCACCAAAACCCAAATATGGTATAGAAACTACACACCAGTATCTCAAAAATATAATGAATCCTCAACAGGCCATTAGCAAAACAAATCCAGCAACACATAATAATTATGTACCACAAACAAGTAGCTTATTCAAAAAATATAATAAGACTGTTTTCAGTATTCAAAAGCAAAGGAGTCCAGCCTACTAAAAGAAGAAAGAAGAAAGTTCATGTACTAATGTACAAAGTGTGTCTGGTTAAATTAAACATTTGTGATTAAAAACTCAGAAAACTAAAGAACGGAAGGGAGCTTTCTCAACTTTTGATAAAGAATGGCAAAAGCCCTTCAGCTAACATCATAATGGTGAAAATGCTTTCCTTTGAAGACCAGGAAGAAGAGAAAAATGTCCAGTCTCAAAACTGCTATTCAACATATTCCTGTGAGTTCTTACCAACGTAATATGTAAGAAAAAGTAGAAAGTATATAGATTTAAAAGAAAGAAATAAGACTCTCCCTATTTACAGGTACATGAGAATTTCCAATAAGAATCTCAAGGAATCTCCAGAGATAAACTACAACTAATGGGTTCAACAGGTTGAAAAACTTAAGTTATTTCAGAATTTTTTAACTTTCATAAATTATTTACTCACATTTCACTAATTACTAACATCTGGCCAGATTTGGTTTATCATTTTATCTACCTATCCCTAAATTCATGCATGCCTACTTTTAAAAAGATTTTATACCAATTCACCATATTGAATGTAATTATTATGAACACTGACAAGTTCTTACTTATGTGTCAAGCACCAAGCAGTGAGTACTAGGACAACATTTTTCCATCAGAATGTGTGGAGTACCAAATTTGACAAGTTTCAAAGCAATTGATCCCACAGTATAACTGTGTAGGTCTTGTATGTCGAAATCTAAAAACTCCTAATAAATGAAAAAGGTCTAAATAAATGGAGTTAGGTGTCATATTAATAGATTAAAAGCTCAACATTATAAAGAAAATTCTCTACAAATTCATTTAACATGAAGTTTAACACAAGCACATTCTAAAAGATATAGAAGTGTGGCCTCCTTTTTGTCAACATTGTGAAAGCAGTTGGATAGAGGATAGCCTTTTTAACCGTGGTGTGTGGAATAGTCGATAGGTTAAACAATGAATCTAAACCTAGCCCTTACAAACCCTATAAAAATTAATTAAAAAACAGATCATGGATTTAAGTGAAAAATTATAGCAGAGTCTTTTAAAATTTACGTGTGGAAGAAGATCTTTGGTACCATAGGCTGAATGAAGAATTCTTAGACCTGACACCAAAAGTACAACACATGAAAGAAAAAAAACTGGCCTTCCTCTCAATTTATAACCTTTTGTCTATGAAAAAACAGTGTAAAGACAGTGAAAGGACAAGCTACACATTATATTTGACAGCCTGTATCAAAGACAAGACTTGTAGCTTGTCCTTTCATTGTACAGAAATAACTCTCAAAATTCACCAAGAACAAGTACAACATCCAGTTAAAAAATATACAGAAGAGAGGCTGGAGGAATGGCTCAGTGGTTAAAGCACTGAGTGAAGCACTAAGTTTGGTTCCCCAGCACCACATAAGCTGGCATGGTGGTGCACGCCTGTAATGTCAGCACTTGGGAGGCTGAGACAGGAGGATTGCCTTGAGTCCAAGACCAGCCTGGGCTCCATAATGAGTTCAGGGCCAGCCTGAAGTACAGAGCGAGACCCTGTCTCAAAAAAATATACAAAAGAGATAGACATTTTATGAAAGAGAATATACAGATAACAAGTCTCTGAAAAGCTGTTCAACATAATTAACTGTCAAAGAATTGAAAATTAAAACTACAATGAAATATTATCTATTAGAATAGTCAGAAATGTGATAGTATCAAGTGTTGGTGAGAATACAGACAAACTTGATCCCACATAATGCTGCTGGGGATGTAGAATAATATAGCCCCTCTGGAAAATATTTACATACTTTTAAAAATATAATTAACTGTATTTGTGATTATCTTTTCAGAAATAAGTTTTGGTGACTTTCCCAACAGATGTTTGTACCTAGGGTGATTTTTAACCATGTGTGTGTGTGTGTGTGTGTGTGTGTGTGTGTGTGTGTATTAATAGTAATTCAGATTGTTTCCTCCTTAATAAATTCAACTCAATATATCTAAAAGATTGTATTAAAATATATGCCATACTACACAGACAAATTCTGTTGATTTCTAATTGTATATTTGAACAAGTCTCACTGTCTCATTTCACTTTCAGCTGAGCTATAATACTGTCTTTGTACATTAGAATCTTTGTAAAACAGTTTATGTTTAATTTTTCAAGTGATTATTAACAATTTCATTATTGATAATGTGTACATTGTGTTCAGTTCAATAGACGTTTAAGCATCACTTGTTGTACATACTAGAAAACAGAGGTGCAGGTAATTTTACCATAGTCTCAGCAAAGTAAGAGCTTGAACTTTGAAGCAATTTGATGTGTCTCTTTTGCATAAGAAGGCTTTATTGAGCCCTTGGAAACCACTCCGAATAAATCATGAGTCTTGCTCCTAAAACTCCTGAGTTAGACAACCCAAGTTAATGCAGAGATTAACTAAAACTCAGATTTTTATGCCCTAGAAACAGAAGTGGACTCATTAGGATATAGAGTCCTCAAAATTCCCTCAAATATTAGTATTTGTCATTTTCCCTGCAAGATGAGCAGAAGGAAAGAAAAGCTGACACTCACTGAATACCCAGCATGGATTGGCTTATTGAATTTAACCGTAACCCCTGGCATAACTAGTATCTAAATCCTATGAATTAGAAAACTGATGATACTCGTATTAAATCCTTTGTTCAAAGTAACACCTATAGTAAAGGGCAAAGTTAGGTTTTTGGACTTGGTATGTGAGGCTGCAAAGGCCGTGATCTTTTTACCACATTTTGATTTCCCAGCCATGTCTATAATCAAAAGTCATCTAAGATATATATTCAAAAAATCGAATACTAAGCCAAGGAATTTTGAAAGTCTGATTCGGTTTCAGTCTAGGGGAAGGACAGACAATATGCTTTTTTTTTTTTTTTTTTTTTTTTTTACGAACCTGGTTGTTGAAACAAGGACCTCACTTCAGTAGTGCTAAACAAGTGCTTACCCCTAAGCTATGTCTCCTAATCCCCAGGAATATTTAGTGATTCCGGTTATCAGGTTTGAGAAGTACTACCATTTTATACTAAGGATGTGAAGGATTTGGAGTGGCAGGAATAGGATTACGAGTGGATAGAGGAGGTTTTTTTTTTTTATGTTCACACTTTAATACTTTTTTGCAACAAGTAAAAGTGTAAAATTGGTAATGAAATTGCAAAGTTGAGTTAAATTACGTAATCGGCACAGGAAAAAACAATATTCTCTCTTTTCGGTGTCAAAATTTGTACAATGAGCTTCCGGGGTTACCTTTGTTTACACTGACAAAACAAATGCATTACTAACAGTTTGAGACAGGGTCTCTGCAGCCCAGGCCAGTCTTGGAAAATTACTTTGTGTTTTTTTAAAACTATTTTGAATGTAGACAAGGAAGGAATAGAAATAGAGAAACAGCCTGAATATAATTTCCTCCAGTATAAAAAATCAGCAAAATCTTAAATAGTCTTAGTATAAAATTTTAATCCTGAAAGTCAAAGGATCGCCACATATTTTATGGATGAAGAACCACAGCTCTGAGAGACTTAGGGGCTTGCTAGCATCAGTGGTAGACTTTCAAATCCATTCTGGGCAAGTTTCCGTAGAACTCTCATGAATTGTATCAGAAAAAAAGATGTTGTGGTAATTAAGTCATTTTGATCCTACATTTCCCACTTTATCTAATTTTGCTTTCTTTTTTTATTGCCTTATTGAGAATGAGTATATTTAAAATAATTATTTTAGGAGATTATATGGTTTGGAATATGTCTGATCAATGAATGATGTTAGAAAATTGAACTGTAAACTTCTTAAAATAATGTATTTAACTAATGGATACATTCGGAACGTTTTATTTTGAACAATTCTAATTTTCTTCACTTTTATTACAAAATTTTACTTTATGAAAAGATAAATGAGCATACCTAGATGCCTGTACATGAATTCTAATTGTAATATAATAGCATTTCTGTCCAAGTGGAGACAGTAGGAGCTATAGATTGAGACTTAAGTTCATATATTTTATCTGCAAACATAATGGCTCTCTGATTATGGGCAAATTATTAATTCTCCACCTTTTTTTCTTCTCTGCTGTAGATAAAAACGTACCTCATGATTAATTAGGGTTAAATGCAAGAATATGTGTATCAGGGCTAGCTAGCACTGTTGCTTGAACAAAACTGGCAGTGAATGGCACACTGGTTAAAGTGCTTGCATAGCAAGCTCAGCGCCTCAGGTTCAGTTCCCCAGAACCACATAAACTGGGCGTGGTAACACACACCTGTAATCCCAGCACTGGGAGGCTGAAGCAGGAGGATTGCCTATAGTCCGTTTGGACTACATGGTGAGTTCAAGACTGGCCTGAGCTATAGAGCAAGACTGTCTCAAAAAGAAAGGCAGTGAATAAATAACAGCTGTTATTATAGCCTCAACCCAGTAGTTTAGAATATTAATTATTGAATGAGTGCTTTAGTTTGCTCAGTTTTTTTAGCTTAATCATAAAATATAATCTGTGTAATTCCTGTTTTTTAAGTATTTTAGATTTACTTTATGGCCTCAGAACATGGTCAGTTTTTATCACTCTTAATAAATACTTAAATAGCATCATTATATTTTGCATTATATAAAACTCAGTATATACCTGTGATAATAGAAATTATTTCAGATGCTTCATCCTTGTTTTGTTCATTGTACTAGTATATATTATTGTATCAGAATTTTCCCATCCACATTGTTTCCATTTATTTCATGTAATAGTCTCAGGGCATCTGCTTTTGAGTTTTGTGGTTTGTTTAGTCTATGGTTAAATGTTAAGTATATTGTGCATTTACTATTTTTGGTAACTTTTGTCTAAGAAGTATCACGTGCTAAATATATGAAATCTGTAAACTAGAGAAACACTCAGAAATAAACATCTGTGCTCTTACTATGAAATATCACTATTATTTTCTAATCAATTTTAAGTTTAATTCAAATAAAACTATGAAAAGAAAGAACTAAGAAAGGAGTTAGGAGAAGTGTTTTATAATTTATCATGGCACACACAGAAAGATATGTGTATCCATGTTCATAGTAACAGTGCTTAAACAGCCGAAGTGGAAATACCTATCAATAGATGAATAAACAGACATGTAAAATATATTTACCCACACAATGATATATTACTCAGTCATAAAAGGGGACAAATTAGTAACATAGGTACAATATTGATGAGACTTATAAGTATTATTCTAAAGAGCAGCCAGTCACACAAAGCTACATATAACAGGACTCCATTTATTGGCATGTGCAAAATAGACAAATGTAGAGACAGGATGTAGTTGCGGGGGGAGGGACATTGGTAGAGGAATAAATGGGAAATGACTAGCCAGTGAGCATATAATTTCTTTTTGGGGTGATAAAAGTGTTCTAAAACTTTACTGTACATTTTAGATAGTTAAAATATCCAATTTATATTATGTGAATTTTACTTCAGTTTTTTAATGGTTACATAAGGCTCTTTTTCTGTTGTGCCTCTGTCTGGGTAAAACATGTTCTTAATTGAAATTGATATGAAATGGGTTTTATAGAAAGGTTAGTTGTTATGGTTGGGGTGTAAAATGTTCCACCAAAAATCTCACGTATTTGATTGCTGTAAAATACTCATGTGGCTGTTGAGAGGTCGAGCCTGGTGGGAGAGGGCAGAACACTTGGGCTTGGCTCAGAAAGGGTGGATCACTGGGGTGGGACCTAGAATGGTAGCTTGGCCCCATCCTCCTGGATTACGCTTCCACCTTGCCTTGCTGTGAAGAACTGAAATGCTACCCATGGATGGATTGTGTCTTTATGAAACTGTCAGTTAAAATAAATCTTTCCTCTTTAAAAAAGAAAGAAAGAAAGAAAATCACGATTAAAAGAATAAGAAATGGGTTTGAATTCTCTGTCGGTTAGCCTTAGACATACTATTAGACGTCTTCATGTATACAGTAAATAATTATTGAGCACTTACTGCATGTCAGGCATTTTACTGGGGGCTGGGAATAGAGTACTTAAAAATATCGGCATACCCAACTTGACTTAATTTCCTCATTTGTAAATTGATAATACCTCACAAAGCTGTTAGAAACAGCAAAGATAATTAATAGTTCTTAGTATTTGTCTGGTGAGTAAGAGCTCAGTAAATGATAGCAGTTATTATTGCTGTGTATATTCAATGCTAATTATATCTTTAGTTCAGAAACATTGGCCTTTTAAATCAGCTTAAGGTTTTTGCCTTACAATTTCATTTGGTATTAATGTTACAAACACTTCCTTTTTCTTTGTACTTTTTGATACATACCTGTTTTGTTTGTTTGTTTATTTTTTGTAAAACAGTAAAGAATTATTTTTACTGTGTACATTTTTATTGTGAAACATTTCAGACATATCCTAGAGTAGTGAAAATAGTGCAGTTAACTGCCATGTTGCCATAACCCAGCCTCAAGAATTATCAACTTGTGACCAGTCATTTCATTTCTACTTCCCCTTTCTAGCCCACCCATTTCCCCTTTGTGCATCTGCTTCCTCCCTCCAGCTCGGATATATTATTTTGAAGGTGAACCTGGATATTTCAATTCAGATGTAAATATTTGCACTTAATGTGTTTCTTAAGAGACAGGCTTCCTACAACATAATATCAGTAGTTCTGTAATAGCACCAAACACCTAAGTCACTGTTAATTAGAAACTTCGTATTTTGCATTTCTTGCATTATTATGTTTGGAATGGTTTCTGCCATCTTATATTTCATTTTTTTCTTACAGGTTTTTATTTTCTTTTCCCATATGAATTGTTTTATTTGAGGAAGTTGTAAAATCTAGAATATAGAACTAAGGATCTGGAAAAACATGAATTTGAATCCTACATCTGCCATTTACTAATTAACTTTGCTAAAAATTGGTTTTCTCAATGATAAAGTATAATTACACTTACCTCATCTTAGAGTTGAATGTGATCTCTGAATGAACTACTATTAATATTATCTGCCACTTACCCTTTTAGCGATTTAGACTTATTTTTAAGTATAGTGTGGAGTTGAGGTGATTTTTGCCCCTTTTTTTTTTTTTTTGAGACAGGGTTTTATTCTATAGTCCAGGCCAGTCCTGAACTCATTATATAGCTCACAGAGCCTTGAACTCGTGCCAATCTGTGTGGTTTTCAAAACACATTTCAGAATTTATTAGACATTTACTTAAAGTAGTGGTTGATACCATTTTTAGGAAAGATTAATTTAGATCTTTGCTTCTTGTACTATCTAAGTCCATATTAATTTAGCTTAAGGTTATAAATCTTTTTAACTTTCTGAAGTGCTTTCTCCTTTACATTGTTTATATGTTTGTAATCAATTACTTTATCGTTGACCCTTTTTTCTTTAGCGGGATTATTTTATTAATTATTTCCAGATGTTAACTTGGTGTCCACATACTTCACTGGTTCTTTTCTACATCAGTATTCTTGAGCTCTTTTTTTAAATTCTCTTTTTATGGTCTCAAATGTACTTTTGAATGGTTTATTTCACAGAGATATTACCAGGATGGTGAAATTTTATAAGGCTTTGCAGATCTAAAAATAATTTCCTGTGATCTTTGTCATGAAAAACTAGAGTGAGGTATAAAATTCTTAGATCTTAACTTTTCCCTTTCAACTCTTTGTCGGTTATTACTTCATTGTCTTCTGGCATTTTATTGTTGCGGAGGAGAAATCTGAGGTCAATCAGATTTCCTTTGAAATAACCTGTTTTTTTCTGCTTGTATGCTTATAGGATTATATCTTTATCCTTGAAATTTAAAAACATTTGCCAGGACATGTCTTGGTGTTGATGATCTCTGTTGAACCTTCTCAGTCTCCAGTCTCAGGTATTTTTTTTCAGAACTGGAAAATTTTCTTATACTTTAGATTGATTAAACTGCTGTTTAATTTTTCCTGTAGGAACATCTGTTGTTCATAGATTATTTCTATGTCCGTCTTCCATAGTTTTTTAATCTTTTCTTTCTTTTTTTTCATTTACTCAAGTTTGTCCTCTGTGGCATGGATTACGTTTTCTGCAGTGTCAGTTTTAATACTTGCTATCCACAATACAGACTTAATTTTGGCTACTGTGTTTTCATTTCCTTATTCTTATCTCAACATACCTTATTTCATAAGCAAAACTTCCCTTAGGGGTACACTTTTAAAAAACATGAGGTGGATTCTGGCCCAAAATCTACTTTCTGAGGCCACAGCCACAGGACCAGAAAAAATAAATAAATAAAAGCTTCTGAAAGGGTCCTCATAAACTTAAAAATGTAGATATAAACAGACATCATTCCTACCATAGTCTAGAAAATACAACAGTCTTGAATACTAACAGGTCTTTGGTAGCTGGAGAAATAGCTGAATAATCACAAGGGCACAATAACTAGAAATAAACTGATTTTTCTTGTTATATTGTTTTCTCATTATAAAAATAATACAAAATAAATGCATATAATTTTGAAAAGATAATACAATGAAGAATATCCTATGTCCCAGGTAACTACTGATAAGATTTTATGTTTTACTAGTTACATGCACCCATGTTGGGAGGGAGGGTGCAAAATTCGGGTAATACTTAAACAGTTTTGTATCCCTTTTAATTTAATATATTGGAAACATTTTTTACATCCTTTTTCTTTGAGGCCCTGATTTTAACCATTGCATAGTATTCCTACATATGATCAGATGTATTATGATTTAATTAACGACTCCCCTGTTGGTCATTAGATTGTTTTCTATTTTTCAGTATAATGAGTATGATGAATATCACTGTACATAAGTCTTTATGCACATCTCTGATATTTCCTTAGGATAAATGAGGAGCTGATTCTTAATCCTGTCACATTGGTAAGGATTATATACATTCCTTATTAAGAATATAAAATGCTTGTTTCTTATTGTTTCATTGTGATTGCATAGAAGATTCTTTGGATTCTGAACAATGTGATGATATTTAAACCAAATTGGAGAGAGGTTTCTGAGGCCTCATACTCAGCACCTTCATGATGAACTCCTATTGCATAAACTTTAGACAGGAAAACCACTGCTGATATCAGGGAGTTTGAAAGACAGTTATACTTTGGGAAATTTGAGAGTGGTTTTAAAAAGTGTGTTCCTTGCTCGTTCCTGCAACCCAGATCTCCATATTAGTACTCTATGGCTCTGGTCCCTTTCTTTTCCTCCTCCCTTCCTGCCCATCCACACTTATTCTCTGTGAGGAAATATTTTTTTCCTAGTGTTTATATGTGTATTTAATTTCTAGGATGTCAGTAGAAGCTACATCCTGTGAAGGACAAGATCAAATTTTATCACAGGTCCATTTTTAATCCTAGTATATTTGTACATGATGATCTCCTACTGGACTCAAAGAATTTTTTAGTCTATTTTCTGTTTTATTGAGAGTTACATAAAAACAGCTTAGGAATGTACATTGCTGTAATGTGGTGCCATTACAACAACAACAAAAAAAAATCTGCTTATTAGGATAACTTAAATGAAAAAAAATTTCAACACCTTATATCAGCATTTCCCTCAAAATACTTGGGACTGCTGTATGGGCCCATAAATCTTGGTTCAGATTTACTGATTGTTCTTCCTCTTAACCTGCAAGATGATCTTAAGTGATAAGGTTTTTTTTTTTAAGTGATACTCTTATACAGCACCGAAAGTTTTTTTGAAAACAGTTCTAGCTGAAACTCTGTCTCCTTCATCTGGTTTGTTCTAGTAAGACCCATATTGTATAGGCTTTTCCAGTTTGTGACATTTTTCACATTTCAGGCTCACAAAGTAGAGCATAGACTACGATTAGCATTTCCTAACCTTTTTCAGTATTTCGCATCATATTTGCATATACACAATCTGCCAAGTTCCCCGCATTTTTGGCTGGAAGGTATTATAGTGTGATGAGAGAGGATAAATACATTTGCCTCATTTTCAAACTATTTTTGTCCATATTCATTCTTTAGCCACATTGTAGAGAAATATAGCACACATATAAATGATCTCTTTCACCCTACCTAGCAGAAAATTGGCTGTAGTAAGTAGTGAAACAGGAATCTATTCTGTGATTTTTCATTACATTATATCTTCAGAAGTTATCTGTGGAAATGTATTACACAGTCAGTTGAGGCAAAAGAAAGGAAGAGAAGTACCATTTAGTGAGCATCTGCTGTCCCTTGGTAGAGTCTTCTATTTACAACATTCCTATGAGTAAGATATTATGATGCAGTTTAGAAGTGAAGAAACTGAAGCTCAAAATGTTAAGTAGCTTAACAAAGTTCTACACTATTAAGCGACAGAGCTGGAGTTTAAAACTGGTATTGGCCAGCTTCAAGACATTTTTCCATTTGTTTCTTAAAATTAGCAAGATATAATTTTATGTTTAATAAGTACTGTTCTTTGAACTTTGAGAACTATACAGAGTACAGTATTGAGTCAGACTATGATCTGTGTAGCTTTATCTCTAGTGAAAACCAAGGGTCATTTTTCATAAGGGAAACTTAACCTTAACTACAGAAGTAACTTTAGGCTCATCTCTGTTAGACAACATTTAAATCTTTACTGTTTTGGTAAAATACTAGTTTAAATACTTTTTTGGTTTAAAAAGATTTGTAAAGTTTCTCTGATATTTAAGATAACATGATTTTTCATATTTTTCTACTTGTTTTGAGATAGGGTTTCACCATGTTGCCCAGGCTGGCCTTAAATTCAAGATCCTTCCACCTCAGCCTCCCAAATAGCAGAGACTACTGGCATGTGCCACTAGATCCAACTACTTTAAAACTTAAGTTGTTCAGAGTTTTAAAGTTTTGTTAAACTCAAAAAGGAAGTAGATATTTTGGAAACAGTGGAGAATAGAGTACATTTTAGATCATTTCATTTACTTTTTTCTTGTTCTACATTAGCTGAGTGGTTGAGAAAAGAAAATATATTGTGAAATTTGTAGATGACATGAAGTAAAAATCATGAATGACAGATTTGAAATCCAATCTCTAGAAACTATAGCAATGGATCATAAGTGTGAAAAGATGAATCAGAATCTTTAAAGTAGGCATTACGTATGGTACTCAGCTAGTCACAGGTATATGACAGAATGCAGGGCTTAGCTGTAATGTAAGTAAATAGGAGGGATTTAAGCCAACAGAAAACTTAGTGTGAGTCAACAGTGTATTGTGTCATACCAAAAGTAATGCAGTTGTGAAATGCATTAATATGTTTATTATCTATGACAAGGGAGATGATCTGCCCTTAACCCATTGGTGGATCAGGGTTGCAATGTTAATTGCATGTAATTTTGTATACCCTTCTTTAAAATGAATCAGAAAGTGCCCAAAAGAGATTGGTGACAAGTTTCATCTGCCTTGAGTTGTGTAGAAAAGGTAAGATTCAGGGTGATTTCTAGTGATAAATGTAGATTTATTTCCTGTGACTTTGTGGATAGCCCACAGGCAAGTTAGTTTTTATTAATAATCTTCTTAAGGTGAATTTGTGGCTGAGGAAAGTTACTGTATAGTGAAGAACTCTAGCAGGCTGTGCTTTTTCCAGATTAATGAAGCAGGCTGCCTGGTGAACCTGCATTCTTGTCCTGATGGTGTTCATTTATAGGCAAGAAGAATGCAGAGAATTGAAACAAATTATGTGTAGTTAAAACTAAGACTTTTGAGATCCTCTTCTAAGTTATTTTTTTTAATACTAAGACCAAAAACACTGTAAAGTTCTATTTTGTCTATATGAAGTTCCCTTGCTAATAGTAATTTGCATTGGTCTTTACTGTTTATATAAGGCAGTTTTATGATTTGTCTGAGGTTTGAGCCAAATAATAACCCTCTGAGTAAAGACGGCAAGTATCCCCATTTTGAACAGATAGAGTAAGAGAAAGTCTGAATTGCCCGAATTCATAAAGCTTGTAAGTGGCAAATGTATATAGCTTTACCTCTGTTCTACCAATCCTAAGTTCAGAGTTTATAGTATACCAGTTTGTTTTAAACATAAGTGATAAATTGTGGTACTTGTTTTGTGTATATTGAAAATTGGAAGAGCAGATGGTTCTCAAATTTTATTCTCATGGACACTGTAAGTGTAGCTCAGATTAGACAAAAAGTTCTAAAAGTCAAGTAATGGGAAATCATTGAACAGATATATGTTATAGGAAGATTACTATTTATCATTAATGAGAGTTACGGTTTAGGCTACTAGATGAATGATAGTGCTTTACACTGAGATAGCAAATAGAAGAGAGATAGCAAGTAGATGAACTACAGGTAAGAAGATAATGAATTTGGAACACAATAAAAATAACATTGATTGTTAAGTACCAGATACTATGCATAGAGTTTTATGTCATTTATTTTATTTAGTCTTAACAAAATTCCTATTAATATGCTGCTTTTAAATCTTCATTTCCATATAAATAAAGTTTAGGTAGTTTAAATAACCTGTCCAAGGCTTTATAATTAGTAATGTAAGAACAGGATTTTGGATCTGCCGTGTTTGACTCGAAAGCCAGTTCTAAGAACTAATCTTAGGTTTCTTTGGGGTGTTCGGAATAAAAGCAGTCAGTAATCAGTCAAATAAATTGTTGGTAGTTTTTAGGAGAAAGAAGTGTCCTGGAAATAAGTAGGGGTCCTTACCACAGAAGTGAGCAATATGGAGCCTCTGGAAATGTCCTGGGAAAATAAAGATTTTATATTTGCTTACATGTTATTCCTGAGTTTTGGCACTGTTTCTGTGCTCTGTATTATTGTTTAGACATTCTGTAACCCAGGAACATCCTGTAGAGTGTATCAGTCTGTAGACTTTCTAGGATGCGGGCCACGTTTTATTTACCTTTCATCTCCAGATCACTACCTAGGACAGAGCATGAATGAGATTAAATGAATGAGTGAGTGGTAGACAGAATGGGAAGAATAAAGAGATGAGTTTAAATTCAGAGAAGCCACCTCATTCGGTTTATGGGGTAATGGATGGCCTGCCTTTTACTTCCATTTGTAATGATCTGTGTACACTTGTTCAATAAACAAATAGCCAGAAGGCTACTCCTTTATTCCAGTGTGAGGGAATGAGAAAAGACCCTGTGTGTTCCTGACTTTTTTATACTACACATATAACACATATTCATTGTAGGTACATTAGAAAATAAGGAAAAGCAAAATTTAATTCTCTAAAAATGTACCACCCAGAGGTAACCACTGTTAACATTTCGATGTTTCTCCTTCTAGAGTTTTTCCCATACAAATATATACATTCAGACATGTATATATTTGTTTAAAATGGGATCATTACAATCCATATTGTTTTGTAAACTGCTTTTTCACTTACTAAATGTGACTGTCTTTCCATGTCAGTAAATTTACATCTTTACCATCATTTTTAATGACTGCATAGTATTCCATTAAATGGATGTATCATAATATATATTTAACTAGTTCTCTATTGTCAGGAATTTAGATTTTCAATTTGGTGTTCTTTTTGGAAAAAATTATGGTGAGCAATCTTGTATATATATCATTGTACACGTCTACATTGTTTTAAATGAGACGTTTCAGTTTTTTTTAATAAACTCAGATTCCACCCTGACAGGTTGTGCTGACTTACACTTTTTCCAATTGTGAATCCAGAGTTCTGTTTCTCATGCATATGTTAGCACTAAGAGTTATTTTTTTAAACCATTACTAATGTAAAAGGCAAAAAGTATCTTTGGGTTAAATGCATTTCTGTGATAGGTACTAAGGTTGAACTCTTTTTTCCTTATTGCTCTTTTCTGTTGAGGTTCATCGTTTTGTCTTACAGGTTTGTAAATCAAAGTTCTTTATGTAACAAATATATCGATCCTTTGTCATATGTTGCTTTATTTTTTGTAATCAGTTGGTCTTTTATCTTTTTTTGTGTCTGGTAGAAGTAGTTTTATGAGTTCAAATGTTATTTTTTCTTTATGATTTCTAACCTTGTCTCATGATTATTATCTATGCATATCCAAGTACTTACATAATTTTATTTTTGACATTTAAATGTTTTATCCATCTGGAATTTATGTTGATGTAAAGATTTAGCTTAATTTTCTCTGAAATAATTAATCAGTTTTCCCGATTAATTATTAACAGAGTTGGAGTGTAGAACGTGTTTTTCCACACAAAGTATTGTAAGTGATGTTTGGTGAGACTTAACTAAGACCATCTTTAATGCATTTAACTACTAAAGTAAACTCAAGGGCTCACCTGGAAAGGTAATCATTATTTTTAATATTTATTTTTATTAAAAATGATTTTATAGCTTCAAATAATTAACATAGAGGTGAACTTTTGAAGCACAACCTGTTGCAAATTTGAAACTGCATTCTTAGATAATGGTTCTGCTTTACTAGAACCCCTTAAAAGTGAAAATATACTTGTGTGATTTTTTTTTTTTTTTTTGTCTGCCTTCATTTAACTTTGATGTGAAGTCTGTTTTGGTAACTTGGTATTTGCTATGCTTTTCACAGAATGGACAACAAATTATGGATGAACCTATGGGAGAGGAGGAGACTAATCCACAAACTGTAAGTAAAACAGTAAATCACAATGGAGTGAGAAAATCAGATACCATAAAAATTATTCTTGTTGTTAAACTTACTTTTGCATTAATTTTACCAGGACACAGTCTTGAATGTGTTAATGACCTTTCTGAAAACTTATGTGATAACACTGATTTTAAAAGAATGACACAACAAGCTGCTTTATATCGTTGAGCGTTTTTCATTAGAGTGTTACACCTTTTTAAAAGTCAAGTTGACCATAAATTTATTAAAGTCAGAAATATCTGAGTGTCATACTTCACCGAAATATTGTCATAGGAAGTAGTCATTGTTCATTTCATCCCCTATTTTGTTGTTATTCTTCACTTGTTAATCCTTAGCACCTAGACCAATACCTGGCACACAAGAGATAAATTCATTACATATTTTATAAGTGAATTAGTAAAGTTTCCACCTCCAGCCACAGGATATCCATTGTCAGCAACTCAGTTATTATTTTGTTCTATGTGTAAGACAATTACTTATACTACAAAACACATATATTCTACAACTTCCTCTTTTCACTTAATATGTCTTTAACATTTTCCTATATATGAAGTATGTATATCATAGTTCTCATTTTTAAATGGATACACAATACTTTTATTTTTATATATCCTATACTTAATATAATTTTTCACTGTTTAGTTTTGGAAACTTACATTGCAGTGTAATGTAGTCCTGGAAAAAGATATGTTGGAATGAAGGGAATAAATACTGTCTCAGTCAGCGTTACCACATTGCCTTCCAAGAAGATGATAAAAATTTCAGCATATGAGACTACCAGTTTGGCCATTTCCTATTCAACACTGGGTATTATCAGAAAAATGCTCAGCCACTCGAAATAAATATATTTTCTCATTAATTTGCATCTTGTCTAATTATTAGTGAGATACAGCCATATATTATTGGCCTCTATGTTCTGTTTTGCCTGATTTTCTTCTGGGTTGCTTGTCATCTCCTTATTAGTCTGTACACTTTCTGAATATATTCTAGATATTAATCTCATGTCTGTCACACATCTTACATATAAATCTTTTATCTCTTTTTCTAAACATTTTTTGTCTTCTATTTATGTATACAAAATTTTTCTTTTTTGAACAGTCACATGTGGTTTCTTGATTTCATGTTTTGGTTAGAATATTCTCCCATACATCAAGATTCAAAATATTTTACGTTTTCACGTACTTTTTTTTGAGTTTTCTATGTTGTTTTTTGCTATGATTTTTTTTTTTTTGCATTTAGATCTGTGATCCACTTTAAATTTTAGTATTTCATGTGAAGTGGAAACATCATTTTCTTTCCAACCTAATTTCTATTTATTGAATGAAATCTACTTGTTACCCATTCATTTGAGATACCTCTTTTATCATATTTACAATTGCCTTCTCTCCACTACGCCATAACAAATTACCACAAACTAAGTGGGTTAAAATAGAAGTTTATTCTCTTACAGTTTTGGAATTAAAAGTATGAAATTAGAGTTTCAGTAGGACCATTCTCTCTCTGACCGCTCTAGGAGAGGATCTTTTCTTGCCTATTCTGGTTTCTGTTGGTTGCCAGCAACTCTTAGTGTTTTTTGGCTTATGGATACATTGCTCCAATCTCTACCTCAGCCACTACATGGTGTTCGCCCTGTCTGTATCTTTGTGTTCAGATTTCTTAAAGGGACACAGTGATTGGCCTAGGGCCCATCCTACTCAGTCCTACTAACTTCATATTTGATTATAACTGCAAAGACCTTACTTTCAAATAAATAGCGGGAATCTGAACTTGAACCTATCTGTTTGGAGAACACAATTTAACCTACAATCCCCTTGAATGTTTTAATTTTATATACTTTTTTACTTAATATATATTTTTATATATAGCATGGCAAACTTTCCTATCTTTACTTTTCAAAATTGTAGTTGTATGGCATTTAATTTTCCAGGTAAACTTCACAATCACTTTGTCCATTACTCCTGGAAATCATATTGGAATTTTTATCAAAACTGCATTAAAATTTCTTATTAGGATAATTTATTACTATGATTCATTGCCCATCATGGAGGCTGAGACAGGAGGATCACAAGTTGAAGTCCAGGCCAAGCTTAGTGATTTAGCAAGACGCTGTCTCAAAATAAAAGTTTGGGGATACCCTTTAGTATAAAGGACCTAGTTTGAATCTTTAATACTACAGAAATAAAGAAAAAAATCATTGGTTTTTCTTAGCTTTTGTTAGAACTGAAAATTTTTTTACTATTCAGAATTTTTTTCTTACATCTAGTTGTGGCTAGGTAGCTGTGTCTATATATTTAAGGCTGTGCACATATTTATGCTTTTTAACATCTTGGGAAAGTTCTCAGAAATCAAGTAAAGTATCATGAACATTATGTCTATTATGGAAGAGTGAAATCGTTTTACTCTTCTGCTTAAAAACCCTCAGTAGTTTTGTGCTTCTTTAAATAAAAGCTAAGCTCCACAACATGACCTACCAGGCCCTGTATAATAAGGCCACGTCAACTTTTCTCTATATCCTCTCTGGCTATATATTACAGCCCTATACTGAAACTCCACTCAAATATATCAGCTTTTCTTTTGCCTCTGGGATTTCATACGTGATGTTGTCCATAATTCTTTTCATGGGGCCAAAGGCTTAGCTCAGCTGTTAAAGTTCTTGTATAGCAAGTGCAAAACCCTGAGTTTAATTCCCTAGCACCACATAAGCTGGATATGATGGCACATGCTTGTAATCCCAGCAGTCTGGTGGCTGAAACAGATTTGCCATGTGTTTAAGGCCAGCCTGGGCAAGGTAGTGTGCTCAAGACCAGCCTGGACTATATAGAGAGATCCTATCTCTAAAAAACATACTCTTTCCCTTAGTACCTCTCACAATTTTTAATTTAGTGATCATCCTTCAGGTCGCAGTTTAGATGTCGTTTCAACTGAGACATCTTCCTGACACACTGCACTTTCACCATTAGGTATTTTTCTTTGTGTAACCATAACAGCCTGTGAATAACCTAATGACAGTGCCATGCCAGATCCGTCACTTATTTATTTGTCTGTATTCCCTGCTAAAGTGAGCCACATGAATCGGTGACCAAGTCTGAATTATTTCTTGTTTTAAGTGCCAGTTGGTGTTCAGTATTTGTTAATTAAATGAATGCATGGATTAGGTTTTAGCTAGCATGGGCATAGCACCTGGTGCCTGCAACTGCCTTCTGACTTGGTCTAGATTCCCACTCCCTCACGTTAGACGTTTTACTTCATTTGGTGTATTATATATTTACATGTAAACAAATGTGAAAAGGATCAGTAAGTGTAAATACTGATTTTTTTTGTCACCCTGTTCCTTGATGGAACAATTCTTATAGAAGGATTCAATTTTTCTATTCTCTTTAGTTTTCAAATTAAAGGCTTTTTCATTATAATGTTATATTCTGTCCTTTCTCTTACAAGATTAGTAACACAAATTTGGAGAAAAAACAACTTTGTAGTGACAAGTTGGAAATATTCTGGACTAAGATATTACTAGCAGCCTGAGTGAAGCTGTTCAGCCAATCATTCCAGAGTTTTTCCCCACTATTTTTATTAATATACAAATGTAATACATAGTATTTACAATGAATTTGGGTGTTTTGTACATCTGTGAATCACATCGAGTTTACAATCCCTTCCCATCTTCTACCCTCCCATCCCCTCCCTATCCCTTCCCCTGCCTCCAGCTATCACTTCATATGGTTCCAAAGAATGTCTGTGTTCTGGGTTTTCCAAGTCAGAGAAACCATAGAGTGTTAAACATATTAATCTTCCACACCTAAGTCATTTCACTTGTCACCACTCTACCTCAGCTTCCTATTCCTCTAATGGGTTCGCAGTAGTAAAATCTTGATACCTCTTCTCTGAATCCAGCAAATCCCTTTATTGGGATATTCACCAAAAGTTTTTTTTTCCATATTTTCCTATATCTTTGTTGTAATTGTTAAACCTGGCCTTACCCACCAGTTCACATTAGAAAAAATCTATAAGCATGTAGTTCAGAAGACTGGTAAGTTTGGGAAAGAAGAAAAAATAATAAAATTCAATTGCCTTAGCTGAATGCTAGAAGGTGCATATTTGTGCATTCACATGGATATCTTTACATCAATCAGTTTCCTTAGGATAAACTTTCATTAGTGACCTAATAAGTGAATTGCTACAATAAAGCAAAGTTAAAACTATATCACATTGCTACATTAAATGAACTTAAATCTATACCACATATATATAATTTAAGTGACAGATATGACGGCAGATTTAGTTATTTCAGAATTTTTTAACTTTCATAACTTAGTTACTCGAATTTCACTGATTACTAACATACTTTTTCTCAGCTCACTCTCCTCTAGCTGTTGTCACTTTTCCTCTGGGGTCATTGGTGTCGCTGGTCTCCCTTTCACTTTCTAAGGTTCCTTTAAGTATTCTCTGCAATACTGGCTCAGTGGTCGCAAATTCCTTTAAGCTTTCTCTGTTATGGAAAGTTTTAAGTTCTCCCTTTAAATTAAAAGATAATTTTGCTGGATATAGCAGTCTTGGTTGCCATTTATGTTCTTTTAGTGCTTGGATGACTTTGGTCCATGATCTCCTTGCTTTTATAGAGTCTGGATTGAGAAGTCTGCCGTTATCCTGATGGGCTTATCTTTGTATGTCACTTTCTGTTTTTCTCTTACCGCTTTTAGTATTTTCTATTTGTGTTGGGTTTCTAGAATTTTAATTATGATGTGTTGTGATGAGGATCTCTTCTGATCAAAGTTGTTTGGTGTTCTGTATGCCTGCAATGGTTCCATGTTCATTTATTTTCTTAGATTTGGGAAATTTTCTTCCATTATTTCATTAAACACGTCCTTTAAGCCTTTTGTTTTGTCCTCAGTCTTCTCCTTGATTCCCATAATTCTGAGGTTGTTTTTCCTTGAATCATCTATCAACCATTGTAATGATTCCCTCTCTTTCTTATTTACTTTGTGTTCTTCATGGCCTGTATGTTGCAGCTCAGTCACTTTATTTTCTAGATCTGACATTCTATTGTGAAGTTGTTCAAAGTGGCTGCTTATTATTTCCTGTGTGTTTTTCATTTTCTGAATATCTGCATTCAATTTTTCTATATCTCTGTTGTGTTCTTCTCTAATTTCTTGTATTGCCTTCATTATCTTCTGATATATTTCTTCTTTGGTCTCCTCTAGTTGCTTTTCAAGGCTTCCTTTTTGCTTAGTTGAGTTGGTGTAGCTCTTCTGCTGTCTGTTTAATTTCCTGCTTTAATTCCTGCTTTAATTCACTGAATTTCTGGGCCCAGAAGTTGTCATCATTTTTGCCATATTCGTGTTTAGTTACCCTGAGATTATCTTCTGGGCGTCGGGTCTTTTGTAGGAGATTTGTAACCGCGCTTCTCCATTTTTTTCTTTGGTCTCCTCTAATTGCTTTCCAAGGCTTGCTTTTTGCTTAGCTAATTGTTGTTGTAGCTTTTGGGCTGTTTTATTTCCGGCTTTGTTCCTGCTTTAATTCCTGCTTGAATTCACTGACTATCTGGGCCCAGAAGATACCATCATTTTTGCCCATTTCTTCTTTGGGTTCTGCAATTTCACTGTCCCTGGTACCATCTTCTGGGGTGTCAGATCTTTTTGTATGAGATTTGTTACCATGTTTCCCCATGGTTCTGCTACCTCTGGCTGTCTGTGGTGCACAGGAAAGAAAATGGCTCCTGCTGACGTCACTGCCTGAGACGGCTGCTGAGCCCCGTTTCTGATCTGGGATCCCGGGGCCTTTCCTAGACGGAGCACACGCTGCGTTTGTAGTACACACACCTGCGGGTTGGTGTTTCAGAGGGTGGGACCGCCAGCTGCTGAAAATTCCCACTTATCCAGATCTGCGCTTACCTCAGGCTGAGGTTCTGGCTCCGGACCTTCCTCCGTCTGGTCTATGGATGCCAGCAGCTCGGGGCCCTGCCAAGTCGGCTGCTGTTTTCCTCCTCTTCCGATGTGACTTCAGGATTTCTGACCCGCCCGCAGCCTCCTTTGTCAGATGTTCAGGTTCCGGTGAGCTTTCCTCTGTCCTCAAGCTGCCTGTGACTCCAGCCATTTGCAGCCGGCTGCAGTGGCTTCCTGATCCGGCTGCAGTGGCTTCCTGATCCGCGAGGTTTTTTTTCCTCTGCTTTCGATGATCCTTTGGAGTTTCTGGCCTGCCGCTGGTCGCCTTTCAGTTTTGAGGGATGCTCCTCTGTTTGCTGGCTACACCAAACACGCTTTTTCTAACTATCTTGACTTTTTAAGTGAGTCGATGAGGAGACATTGTGCAGTGCTGTTACTCATTGGCCATCTTTCCGTTCCAGATGTTTAATTAGGTTTAGATATAAAATAAAAGCCACTATACTTTTTAATAGTATTAAGGCCAAATGACTGTCACAACTTTGATTATCCTTTACATTAATGTTGTACTTAATTTAATGTTCAATTAAAAGTTTGCATTGTGTCAGCTACTAATAATTTATGTAGTACAACTTGAAAATTTGTATTAGTTACCTTTTCGATGCACTACAAATTATTTTAAACTTAGTGATTTAGAAGTCTATGTATTATTTAATCCTATAGATTCTGTAGGCCAGTTATCTTGGCAGGCTTTAGCTGGATCTTTTGGTTCAGAGACTCACAGGGACTACAGTCAGGGTACTGGTCAGGAATAGATTCACATCTAAAACTTCACTGGAGTAAGGTGTGCTTCCAAGGTTGTCTAGTTATTGGCCCAGATTCCTGGCCCGCGGAAACTGTGGTATAAGTGTATAGAATTTGTCGACTGGGTGGGCTTTCTCAAAGTTTGATAGGCTCCCTTTACATAGACTAGAATGTGCAGAGTATTGATAAGACAGTTTTGACTGAGACAAGACACAGGGAAGGAAGTCCGAAAGAAGAAACTTAGGTTCTGTAATGACCCAGTGGTCTAGTGATACCTCTTTGCCCTAATCTTATGCTCTTATCCATGGACTAGTCTCTGAGAGAGAAAATAAAAACTTAACCTCATTTGAGTTACTACGTTTTGGGACCTTTTGATTTTGTAGCTGGTAATTGATTAACCAAATATTTAATGAATATCTATTAGATGTCAAGTACTCTGCCATCTTATTACAGACACCAAGGCATATAAGGGAAACTTGTAGTTTTGAAATGGCAAATAAAGCTGTTTTGATGATATACCTGTCTAGAAAATTATCACATAAAACAAAAAGGAGAATAAGAAACACGAACTTGGTATTTGACATCAGAAGACTTCTGCTATTTAAACCACAAGACATAATATAAAAAGCAGATGAAAGAGTAGTAACAAGAGGAAGTTATAGAGCCAAGTGTGGTGGCATGTGCTTGTAATCCCAGCTACTGGCCGAAAGATTTCAAGCTCAAGGCCAACCTGGACAATTTAATCAGATCTTTTCTCAAAAATAAGTTTTATTGGGACTGGAAAAATAGCACAGTGGTTAAAGCACTTGCGTAGCAAAACAAGGCCCTGAGTTAGATTCCCCACCAGCACATAAACTAGGTGTGGTGGTGCATGCCTATAATCTCAGCACTCATGAAGCTGAGGCAAGAGGATTGTCATGAGTTTGAGACAAGCCTGGGCTGCATGGTGAGCTCAGGACCAGCCTAGACTAGACAGTGAGACCCCGCCTCAGAAAAATGGGCTTTATTAACAGCTCTGAGGCCTCAGAAGAGCACAAAAGTAGGTTTTCCAGATAATCTGGGAAATGGAGGTAGGTGTGAAACTGAAAATAGAGATTGAGTAAATGATGACATAGAGAGCCTTTGTGTACCCACTCTTCTGAAGACCAAAGGTATTTCATTAGTGAAAAATCAAAGAGGGTCCAGACTTGGAGACCTTAAGCACGGTCAAAGGTAAGCTGAGGCACTGGTGTGGAAACAAGGAGGTCAACTGAAATCCTACTACTGAGTGGAGATATGGACTAGTGTGGTGTCCTTCCTTACCTGAAGAAATTTCTAAAATCTACCTACTTTGTCGGTTACCTTATAATCAAGTGTGCTAGTTGACCAGCCCCAGAATTTGCAAGCCAATTCTTAGTGCCTCTTGTTGTTTTGTTTGCTTTGGTTTCTGGTGGTACTGGGAATTAAACTCAAGGTCTTCACACTGAGCTGCATCACAGTCCATTTTTTAGTTTGGATTTCAAGACAGGCTCTCACTAAGTCAGTAAATTTCCCAGACTAGGCTAAAACCTGCAATTCTCCTGCCTCATCCTCCCCCCCACCCCCATGGTGACAGGATTACTGGACTGTACCAGCACACCTAGCTTTTTGTTGTTTTTTTTTTTTTTTTGAGATGAGGTCTTGCTGTGTTGACAAGCTGGCTTGAAAATTCTCCCCGCCTTACAGATGCATAGTGCCTCACCCTCAAATATTCATGAGAAAATAAATATTACCAGATATTTGAGGAAGGCCTTTAATAGAAAAGAATGAGATATTAGAGGAAAAACAGTGCAAGGAAAAGTTAGTGTCCTTTGGCAAAATTGATTTGCTAAAATAAGAGTAGGTTGCTGTTAAAAAGAAAATAATAAAGACAAAAAACTTTTTTGTGGTACTAAGAATGAAGCCCAGGACTTTTAGACAGAATTACATCCCCAGCTTATTTTTATTTCTGATTTTCAGACACGGTCTCACTAAATTGCACAAGTTGATCTCGAACTTATGATTCTCCTTCCTCAGCCGCTCAGAGTGCTGGGATTACAAGCCTGTACTACTGTGCCAGGCTAAGAAAATCAGAAATTAAAATGTTAGGAATACATAGGGAGACTGAGGCAGGAATATCCCAAATTCAAGCCCAGCCTGGGCAACTTAGCAATTTACCAAAATTCCACTTCAAAATAAAAAGGGGCTGATTTTTAAGAACAATGTTTTATATTTTATTAAAATAATTTAGAAGCTAAAGCTAAGGAAAGTGAGAAATACACCCAAAAAAGCATAGCAATAAGACAGAGATTAAAAACAGGAAAGAAAAAGAAGAATAATGTGATATCTAATACAAATTTCAGAAGAAGACAATGGGAAAAATTGATGGAAAGAAAATGGGAAAGAAACACAGGAACAGGAAACATTATTTTCCCCCACATTTTAATATCTCTAGAATCAGAATATTTGTTATAATCAATAGTATGATGCATTTTAATTGACAATATTTTTCTTTCATCATAATGTTATAATCATGCTCCTATATTAGGTTATATTGTAGGTGATAATAATACCAAAAAATTTTCAGATAAGGACCATGAGTCTTTGGATTAAGACATCCCACCAAAAGTCTTTCAGTTGAAAAGAAATGGAAAATGCTTTGTTCTCAAAAAGGCTCATTTTTATGAAATATTTTAAAAACAGGAATAAAATAAAGCCCCAAATACTTTTAGAGGTTTTTAAAATCATATATAAAGGATTGGAAATAAGAATAGACTTTCCAAAACTGGGAATTAGAAATCAAAGAACAGTGCCTTTAAAATCTACAATGAGAATGATTTTCAACCATAACACTTTCAGATAATATTCATTTTAGGAAGTTGCTAGGAAATGCGTATTGCTGACACTAGACAATTATTAACTGAGAAAAAGCAACATAATATTCAGGAAATAGAGAACCTAATACTGCAAGCCTGATGAAGAAAGTCCCTTCCCATTATGATGAATAAAGGAAGCTACAGAAAACTAGGTCCCTTCAGTAGGCTTAGAGTACTCAATCCAGACAGATGGTTCCAGGAGTGCTGCTTCTAGATATGGCGAGTAGGTATTGGTGGTGATATAAAAATAATGAATTCACCAGTATGTTTGAGTATTGCAAATTCACTTTAGAAGCTGTTACAGGTTACAGAGAAGTTGAAATAGGTACAAAGAAAACAAATGTTAAAACAGGGCAGCTGTAAGCTTAAGGAAAAATGAAAGTCATACACAAAAGGAAAAAAAGAAATGTAGCTAGAGTACCTTAGCAGTGAATGGTATTTGAATAGTCATTGTAATTATAAAGACTACTGATTTAACCAAAAATGGTAATATGAATAATAAGTCGTTTGTATAGTAGAATTTAAAGATAGTATCTGAAATGATGAGAAAGTAGTATTAGGTTACTTGTCACATAGAGGTAAATACCAGAGGGAATGATGAAAAGAACTGAAAGGGTACTAAGAGCATAGACACAGCTACTACTTAGTTATAATCTTGGCGGCAATTTTTGACACTTTAACGCTTGATAAAATTTTAAGTAAAATTGTCAGAATAGCTATAAATGGTATGATTAGATTAAAATTCACAGAAGACATGAAATTTAACTTGAGTTTTAAAGAAAAGCTGTAAGATTTTGAAAAGTAAATGTCAATATTGGGATAAAAGCATTCTCATGAGAAAATGGTGTAAACAAAAAGCCAAAGAGGGGTTGGGAGTGAGATGTGTTAGAGGTAGTTAAATCAGCTTGACAAGAAGGATAGTCATGAAGGAGAGCCTAGTTTCTCCCAAACATAAATATCTTCACTCAGGTCTCAGAGTCATTTCATTTTGGCTAGATTTCTCCTTTCTTCGCATCTCATGTCTTCCTCTCTTCCCTTTGGTTTTTGACCTGCAGTCTGTCTACCTCGTACTTCTCAGATCTTAACCTCCATCTTCTAGAAGTTTAATGCTGTTATCCTCCCTTCAAGCTTTCTAAAGTTTCGTTCCTTACCTAAAGACAAGACTTTTATTTCCTTCAAATATCTTATAAAACAAAAGAAATGAATAGACAGTTCTTAGAAGAAGTAAAAGTGGCCAACAAATACATGAAAACATATTCGACATCTTTAGCCATTAGAGAAATATACATCAGAAAAACACTGAGATTCCATCTTACCCTGGTAAGAACTCAAAAACAGTAGATGTTGGTGAGGGTGCAGTGGCAAAAGGAACCCTTCTGCATTGCAAGTGGGACTATAATAGTGGTACAGCCATTATACAAAGCAATATGGAAGCTCCACAGAAATCTGAAAATAAACATTCCATTTGACCCAGCAATACCTACTCTGGATATCTTTCCAAAAGAGTTAAAAGCACCATATAACAGATACCTGCATACCAACCATGTTTATAACAGCACAGCTATTAATAGCTAAATTATGGAAAATTCCAAAAAAGTGATATATATACACAACAGAACACTGCTCTGCTGCAATGAGAGACAAATTTAAGTCATTTGTAGGAAAATAGATGTTTTGTGAGACCACTATACTCATTGAAGTGAATCAGACCCAGAAGATTAAATATTGCATGGTTTCTCTGAAATGAAAAACCCATGTATAAAATAGTAATAAAACCAAATAAAGGAGCTGTTAGAAAGCAGAGAGATGGGGTTGTGGAAAGGGAGAGGGTGAGTGAGAAAATGGAAGGAAGTAGGAAATGGAGGGGAAGTAAATGTGAAGTTGATGCAGCATACACGTGTACAGATTCCTCAAGTTTAATGTAACTCTTACATACTTTAAATATATACTAACAAAAATAATAATTGGGAAAAACAAGATTTGTCTAAGTTGATCAATACCAAAAGCGTAATAGCCATCACTTTCTTCCATCTCTCCCTAGAAATGTTTGCTTATTAATCCATATTTATACATAATTAGTTGAATTACTGACACAGCTTATTCCAAACAAGGTCCTTTTGTTTCTCCTTCTCTGCTGGAGAGACGGGATTACTTTTATTCCTGTGGGGCAGAGAAGGGAAACTGCCTCAGTAGCAGAAGTTAGAGCCCCCTATATAACACCTCAAGACAAAATAGTTGCCTAGTCTTCAGTATTGATATCCTTTCTCGTTTGGCCAGTGGACTTCATGCTCCATGTGATTCATGCTGAAGAATAGGGAATCTTGACTGTTGAGGTATCCTTAGTCATCAAAGAATAATTAATTTTTTTAGTAGGAAAATAACTCTCTTAAACAGCCCTTACAATACCAGGCACAAGTCCTTCTGAGGATTGAAAATTAAAGGAGACAAATAAATGCCTAGCATCAGATAAAAGCCTAAGAAATGTTAATTTTTCTGTCCTCTTCCCTCCAGGGGCTGATCCTGTTTCCTAAGACTATTTACCAGGGATAAATTATGCCCTTTAGTAACTAAGTTACTAGCTAGTAATTTTTGGCTGACAATAAACCTGGCCCCAAGCAAAATTGTGAAATGTGTTGACTTTCTCTTAACTTAGTCTTTGACCCTTCTGTTCCCTCTTGTCATCCATTTATTCATTCACTCGTTTATAAATAAGAAATGGGGACTCACTGTGTTGCTCAGGCTGAAACTATCCTTTTGCATCAGCTTCCTGAGCAGCTGGACCCAGCTCCTCTTTGTCATTCATTTCTAATGACCATACATATGAATAGCTGTTAACATCAACTTTGAATATTATATGCCTAGAACCCACAACACTATATTTTATCGTCTCAATCTTTGTAGCTCTTATATCGTTGTCATGCACATGATTGTTAAGAATTGGAGAAAGCTTGTTAAAAGTAGTACTGGTTGAATATCCTTAAGCCGAAATCCACAATGCTCCAAAATCAGAAATTTTCTGACTATCAACATAATGCCATAGTAGGAAGTTTCACACCTGACCTGATGTGACAGATTGCAGTCAGAATGCAGGTGCGCTTAAAATATTGTATAAAAATTACTTTCAGGCTGTGTGTGTATAGTTATATATGTAGTCAAACTTGGATCTTATCCCTAAGATAACTCATCATGCATCTTCAAATACTCCAAAATTAAAAAGCAGATCTGAAACACTGGTAGTCCCAATCATTTAGAATATATGATATTCAACTTGTAGTGATAAAAATGGCTTAAAAGGATAAGTGGAAGGTAGGTTATAGATGATCTTAGATGCCAAGTTAAGGAAGAGGGTCCCTGTGAAAGGCACAGGCAGGAGTACACAGGCAGTATACTCTTCAAGTTCCTTCAAGTCATGTTGGGCCATCCACGGTAGATTCTTCCATCTTTTATTCATACTGTTATTTTAACTACTGTTCATACATAAACAGAAAACCACAGTGACAGAGAAGATGCCCTTCCTAACATCCAGGAAATTTCACCACATAATTTGCCTGCTAGTTTTTATCTCTCATTTCCTAAAAGGTTTTCCTCAAGCTTCTTTAACACTTTCATTTGAATGTCTAAAATGATACTCATAACCATGAGTCCAGCACACACTTACACACCTCTTGCAGTCATCATTTGTTAATCACAAACTACAGAAAGAGTAACACTAGCAGAGTAGATAAAAGATAGTAAACTACTCAGTACAAGAAAATCCAGTACTGATTAGCATGGAACATTGTGGCATGGTATGTAACAACACTTAGTGTTTTCATTCTCTCATTGATTTAGGGTGTATTCTAGTACTCAGAGTTGGAGGGAACATAATCGAGTAGACTTAAGTACGTACCACTTAGGAAAATATTTCTGAGTTAAATAACATTGCAGTTAACACTACATGATGACCTTAAATAGGATGTGTGCACACCAGGCAAAATTTTCAAATATGTAAGACTTCCCTTTGCTCATTTTTGCCTCTCTTTCAGTACTTGTTGTTCATTTCCTTGTGTCTTTGCTTTACAGAAGAACTTTAAAAAAAAAAAAAAACTAACAAGCAAAGCCCTTCTCCTTTTATCACGATTACCTCCCGCATATGGTGCCTCTGATCCAAATCACTTCTCTGCTCTAGTCTCCTCGTCGCAGTACCTATTCCTTTAGGTTGGGAAATCTCATCCGTATTTGGAAAGAAAGTGATTGAATTATGTTCAAGTAGAATGGTTGTCTGAGTCGACCTAACATACTAGTATATGGAAAATTGTAATTCCTTTCCCTAAATGAATATTTTAATTTAATTTTTTTAGACAAGGATGACTTAAGTATAAAGAACTTCAGGCTAAGCAGGAAAAAAAGTACGAACAAAAAAGAGGAATGATAAATTGCTGCCTATTCCAGGATACTACCTGTAGCAGTGGTGCTGCTGCCCCTCACCCTCTTTTCATACCCGTGGGAAGGACTGTGAGTAGAACATAGTATACTTGCCATCAAGATACAGGGCCTTAGAAGCAAGGCTTTTTAGTGTTCTAGGAAGCCACTACCGTTTGGTTTAAGTTAACCATCTTTTTTGAAAGTATTAACCATCTCTGATTTTAAAGCCTTAGCCATTTAACACTTTATAGCATTAGCTATAGATAGGTGGATATATGCTAGAAAATAATGCCTGGAGTTAGATGGAGATCCTTAGATATTACACCCTTAGTGTTTGAAGAACTAGGTGATTCATACAAATAAATTAGCAAAGGAATAAGTTAATGTGTTGATTTTAAGTTTTTTAGAAGGATTCAGCTGTCATATAGTCATGAAGCTGGTATATAATTGGACTTGATTGTGACAGAGTTCTGTCAGTAAGTGTATGCATAGACAGGTCTTCAGGAACTCTGCCATAGACCCTACACTAAAGAAAGAATAAGATTAAAAACATCTTAGCAACTGAAACTTTTATAGATGAAATGATATTATGCCTGGGATTTGTTTCAAAGTAATTATGGGAATAGAGGGAAATGAATATGTGAAACAAAATTGGTCACGAGTTAAATTGTTAAAGCTGTCTGTAGTTTTATCCTTTTTTGCTTTCTTAATGTACATTTGATTTTTCAAATTCATTAATTTGGGAATTTAGATTGAATTATTTACTCTTAGTTTTTATGGATTTACTTTGTAGTGTTTTCTCCTTGCTAAGTCTTCAGTTGCTTTATTTGGATTCTTTCATTTGTTAGTAAAGTTTCCTATTCAAGTACCTATAATAAGAATTCTTAAGATAATACTATATTATAGGCCATACTTTACATGAAATTCTCTCAGTCAATTTTCACCTATTATCCATAACTTCAGATAGAGAAACTAAGGCTTAGAAGGAAGATAAATAACCTGTTATTCAAGTTCATACAGTACGAAAATAGAAGTAGTATGATCATGGAGGAATAACCAAGCAATTCAATCTAGAGAAAGAGTACCTGCAAACAGTTGGGGGTTGACTAAAAGGTAAGAAATCAGGAGGTGTTAAACCTTTTGGTAAGATTCTACAGAAAGAGAAGGCTCCTTATAGGGTCTATAGCAGAGTTCCTGGAAACTTGTCTGTGCCATATACTTGTTGGCAGAGCTCTACCACAGTCAAACCCACTTATATACCTAGAGCTAGAGAGACTGGCACAGGATGGTTAACAGACTTGTATAAAACATTATACCAGTCTTTCTACTTCTAGGTATGTCTAAAACTTTCCTTAAGTTTGGTTAAAAAAAAGAATACTAAGTGTAACAGTATACGAATTTGAAAAGCTTGCCAAATTATATGGTTTTTAAGGAAAGCTGAAATTATATCATTTGGGAATAGAGAGAAAAAACTTCATAACAATAACCATGGGAGACATTTAAATAATTAGAAAATAAGCACTACCATACTCAGTCAGCCCCACCCCTCCAACTACAGTTCCAGGCCCCAATGACTACTTAGGAGAGAAATCTTTGAAACTGTCAAGAAATTGCTCCTGTGGTCTCTAAATTGATTCAAAGCATAGAAAAATCTGCATTGTTGTGGTTTTCTTTATGAGACTAGCAAAGCCTTAAAAATTAAAGGAAACCATGTGTAAATTTAATTTATGAACATAATGCAAAAATTCTAAATATTTAGAAACCAAGTACAGAATTGTATTAAAACAGTGAATTGAGGGTGAGGCATGTAACTCAGTGTCAAAGCACTTGGCTTGCACACTCATTGCCCTTGCTTTAATCCCTAACACTGGGAAAAAAAACCCTGCATTTTTCTGAAATTCAATCATAAATCAGTATTAGGAAATCGATTCACCTGAATTATTAAATCAGTAAGTAAAAAGGAGAAAAAAACTAGGTACCCAAAATAATGTATAATTTCTTATAAAATTTAACATTTCTTTTTTTTCGTAAACAGGGAATAGTCTGGTCTTCATATGTCTAAAACCTTCCCCGAGTCAGGATTAAGGTAGTCTTTATTAATGCTTACTTTAAGCTCCATAGACTGAGAAGTTTTAAGTTTTATTCTCTAAAAGGAAGCTAGTGAAGAATTGAGGTAGCACCATAACCTGATCTGCTTTCTGTTTTAAGATTATTCTGGCTGCCACAAAGAGTAAGAATTTCACAGGGAAAAATTGGAAGTAAAAAAAAAAACATATTCGTGGCAATGCAATTCTACTTTTAGAAATTCTTTCTACATAAGTGTGAGTGTGCACCAAGGATGAGACACCACAGTGATACTGAAGATCAAGTACCCAACAGTAGATTTGTTTAATAGATTCTTCAGCGGCCAGTAATAATGTATGGAAGGTTGTTTAATAATAGAGCATGGGCCTGCCTCCTGTTTTTACAAATGAAGGGTTTTTTTTTTTTTCAGTACTGAGGATTGAACACAGAGCTTTAACTTTGGGACACCCACCCCCACCCGCTTATTTTTATTGTGTATTTGAGCCAGAATATCGCTCAGTTACTAAACTGCCCAGGCAAGGGTTGAACTTGTTATCCTCCTGCTTCAGCATCCCAGAGTACTCTTGAGTACTAGGATTACAAGCCTGGGCCACTGAGCCCAGCGTGAGGTTTTATTGAAGCACAGCCTTGCCCATTCATTTTCCCATTGCATTGGCAGAGTTACAGAAACCACAATGTCCTGTGAAGCTGGAGCTATTTACTCTCTGGCCCTTTGCAGAAAAAGTGGCAACATGTGTAGTATTGTTGAAGAGTGTGTGTGTGTGTACAAAAAAAGACCAGAAAGAAAATCTCCAAAACAGTGAGCTTCTTTTTTTTTTTTTTTTTTTTTTTTTTTTTTCCTTTTGAGATAGTCTTGTTCTGTAGTCCAGGATAGTCCTGAACTCACTGTGTATCCCAAGGTGGCCTTGAACTCACTGAAATCCTCCTGCATCAGCCTTTGGCTGCAGTCTCCTGAGTACTGGTTTACAGGAATGCACCACTACACCTAGTTTATATGGTGATGGAGAAAAAAAAGTCAGGGCCTTGTGCTTGCTAGGCAAGTGCTCTAACCACTGGGTATTCCTTCAACCCTCAAAACTGAGTTTTTTCCTGTGGTTTTTCTCCTTCTGTTATCTTATTTTCTATAATGGTTATGTGCTGTTTTATAGTAAAATTATTTTTATATAGTACATTTGGTTTGGAAAGTAGCTCAGTGTTATAACACATGCTTAGCATGTAAAGGTTCAATCCCAACTACCAATTAACAGTCTAAATGATAAAGCCAGTAAAATAAAAATGAAAAAAATTAGCAAGACAATTTTAAGAAACTTAAGTTGGAAATAAAATAAATGTACAAATAGCAATATCTAGTTTCATATGCACACCCATACAAAGTAGCAGCCGTTATTTGAATTCTTTCTACTTGGTGTTTATTTTGGGAATACTAAGATAACTGTGAAGCCTATTCTGAAGATTAGCATGATAAGAGTAATAAGATGTGCGTAAACAGTAACAAATGTTCTGAGAAATAGACCAAAAGGACTTCAGGAGTTCACTTTATAGTCAGGTGGTAGATGCCACCCGCATGAATCAGTTATGTGAGCAATTTTAACATGCTTTTTAGGAACTCTGATTGCGTCAGCTAGTTTTATAACTTGCTGATGATGCCTTTTGATGTAAAGAAGTTACTTTTTATTTTGTGTCTTTTTTTTTCTTTTGAGGCAGATTCTTGCTCTGTAGTTCAAACTGGTATGGTCCTGAACTCTGTATATAGCCCAGGCAGGCCTCAAACAGCAATCTTCCCATCTCCCAAGTGCTGGTATTACAAACATGTACTACCACACCAGTTTATGTGGTGCTGGGGAATTGAACTCAGGGCCTTGCATTAGCAAGCGCTCTAACCACTGTGCTGTTCCTCCAGCCCCGTAAAGAAGTCTTTACAGTTTGTAATCGAATCTGTATCACTACTTTTTTTTTGAGACAGGTTCTTACACTAGCCCAGGCTTGTCCAAAACTTACTATGGAGCCCAGGCTGGCCTTGGACTCACATGGCAATCCTCCTGCCTCAGCCTCCTGAGTGCTGGGATTACAGACATGTGCCACCATGCCCAGTTTACATGGTTCTGGGGAATCGAATTCAGGGCTGTGCGCTTGCTAGGCAAGCACTTTAACCACTGAGCCATTCCTCAAGCCCCTTACTACTTTCTTTTGTATTATGCCCTAACATCTCCTTGTGCTGAAAAATGCCACATTTATTCTTTTCTGTTGCTGTTTTTCTGTTACACAGTAGGTGCCACATTTATAATGAAGCATCCATTTTACCTCAGATTATGATGTCCGAAATACTGCTTCATTTACATGGTACTAATATTAAAAAACACATACAGTACAATATGAATTAGTAACCTAAGCAAATTTCAGTTGCTTCTTTAAGTCTAAAGAAAAGGTTATTTGGTTGCTCCTGTTTAAAGTATTACTTGTAAAGTTGGTGACTATTCTGCACAGAGGCACTTCTTAATTATTTGTCCATGAAACATGATCTTTACTTCTCCCTGACATAGTCTTAAGAATCACCTCCTGTTCAGACTGCAGTTCTTTGTTAAATTGTCCTAAACTTGCTGCCCTTCTGAAGCATTTTAAGAAAGTGTAAGTAATTCATTTTGGAAGATGGGAGAGTTTAGTTGTGACTAAAAAACCTAAAAGCTTTCCATACTGAGAAATTGAAGCATGCTTTTTTAATTGAGACAAGTACAAAACTGGCTGGGCAAAATTCAAGGTTCTGTTTTAAATTGATTCTAATGTATTTGGTTACATAGGATAAATTTTTAGTTGAGTAATTTTTTTAGTTATTCTTAAACTTCCATTATCATAAAAAATTTATAGCAAGAAGAACCCTGGATTTTCCTGCAGTACCCATTGCACATAACGGACACTCAGGTTTATCCAGTCAGTGAGTACTGACCTGACCTCCATTTGTCAATAACTTCCTCACTAAATATGTGCCCACCTCAACTGATTATTCTTGGCATTTTCTTTTTATGGTTTGGTTTGGCTTGGTTTTGGCGGGAGACAGGAGGAGATCAGGGATTGACTGTAGGGCCTCACACATGCTAAACATGAACTCTACCACTGAGCTATATACCCTGAGCACCATGTTCTTGGTGTTTTCTAGAGTATTTTCAGGTATTGAAAATCCAGTGGTTTTATTAAATTATTATGGACCGTGTAGATTAACATTTGAAATTTTTGTTGGCTCTTCAAAGATTTAAGTTTATATTAAGTGAAGCATTTTCTCTTGGCTCTTGAAGTTGTTCATCCTTTGCTTCTTTAAGTACCACTTTTAGGGTGATCGTGTTCTGAGTATTGATACAATTTAAAATTTTTCCAAAGCAAAAATATCATAGAAGAACTTGTGAAGGGAAAGAAAGGACAAAATGGAATAAGGGATTGTATCGTAGCTAGGCCCCCTGCTTCGTTTTCAAGTTGGTTTCAAAGTCTTTTATTTTACTCATTAGTAAATCTAGAGATTGGGTGAGTGGGTGGATGAGTTGAATGGATGGTTGGTCAGTTGGTTGGTTGGTTGGTTGGTTGGTTGGTTGGTTGGTTGGTTGGTTTATTGTGCTACTGGGAGATCAAGCCAGTGCCTTCACACTGAGCTATATCACCAGCCAGTATTTTGTTTTGAGATAGGGTCTTGCTAAGAAATGGCTAAGTTGCCCAGGCTGGTCTCAAACTTGTGATCCTCATGCTTTGGCCTCCCAGAGTGCTGGGATTACAGACTTGGACCACTGGGCCTGGCTGCACTTTTTAACATTCCAATATTATAACTAGAATTTGAGATTTAGCAAAGTAATTTGAGATCTTTAACTTGATTGATAATTGATATTTATAACCAATGTAAATTTAAATGTAGTTTACTTTCATTTAAGACAATAATTTAATTGTAACTTAAAGATGAAAATTTGTCTTTAAGTTGCAATTAAAAATTCTGTATATGTGTTCTTCATTTTGTACCCATAAACATAAAACTTTCTCATTGACAGAAACCACTCATGGCATGTTTTTATATAACCACAAATGGGCCATGTCTTGTGTGTATGTATAAACATTGCAAAGGATAAAAAATTCCGCATGTGCATCAGCAACTTTTATTATTTTAATAATGATGACTAGTTTTAGTTGCTTTAAAAAGTCATATACTTAAGAAATACTGGCGTTTCTTGAGATTATAAACTAATATTCATTTAACTGGTTTTGGAAATTGTCTGGACTTCTGGGAACCAAGAGAAAACAATATTTCCACCGGATCTGGCTATCAGCAAATCTGTTTCAGTTTCCTGTTCTGGCCTCTCTCTACCTGTCATCTACTTAGTGCTACTGCCGGCAATTTTCATCTTTCTTTTACCACAGGAAAAGTGTCCAGCCTCTTTTTTCTAGCATTTTCAGGGCCCGCCTGACAGGAAATTTTCTAATTGCCGGAATAGCTGGTAGGAGAAAAGTTTGTAAGGGCTTGGCCTTCCCTTTCTAACTTAAGTTTTACTGGCAGAAATTTCTTGATCACCACCATGATTTCATAGCCATGTTTAAATTTTTGTCTTTCCGTGTTCGCTCTATACAGGTAAGCGTTGTTCAGTTTCCTTTTTAAAGACTAAAATGTTTTAGTTGGAGCTAACTATAATTGTGCAAATGAAGTAGCCAATGGATATTATGTGTTAAGAAACTTTTAAAAATTCAAAACTAGTTTTCATAGGACTTCTAAAGGACAGTATTTTTATTTACTAAAAGTAAGCCACTTAGGTATATGATATGCTTCAATTCTGTGTTTTAGCAATTTGTTTTTCTGTGGTTTTTTGTTCTGGAATAATTTTTATCTTGCTCCTGTTTGTAATTTTGTATAATAAAATGGATGACTTTAATTCTCAATATTAAACCAGGATTGAAGAGAATTACAGACTTTCTAAATTTTAGATTATCATTATCATGTAAGCAACATTAAGCAGGTAAGAGAGTATGTTATTTTAAGCAATCAAGAACTTAAAAGCAGATTTCTTTTAAAACTGTTCCTTTTTTTAAGTGGCTCTGTATTTAAGTAACCGTAAGCAATTTTATCTAACTTAAAGTAGACAATGTTCATGAATTTTTTTGTTAAAATAGTTTTAGTATATGACAATTTACCTGTTATTTAATCTAAAATCCTGCCAAAGTCAGCTTGACATTTTGCCATGAGACTTGTGCTATCCTGCTGCTCTTTAAAGAGAATTAAATTTGCTGATTAGGATTTCCATTTGTCAGAAAATTGCTCTTTAGAGCAGTGATTGAGAAGGTTAATCTGGAGGAAAAGCACTGCTGTATTCTCAGACATACAGGAGGGCTGGCCTATAACACTCAAAGAATTTAGTTAAATGAAAAATGCTGATCACTTTTATTTTTCTATTAGCAAGTGAAATAAATTGAATTTAATCAAATTTTAGTGCCCAGTAATTTTTATGTATCTTTGATAATCCAAAAAAGAAAATTAATATATTCTTTTTAAAATAAATATACCATAGACCCATAGGTATCTGTATAGAGAGTGATACTTTAGAGTTACCTTTAAAAAAGATGAGGTTTGCATTTTCCATTTATAAGGTCTTTTTGTGTTACACCAAAAAATGGTTACACATCCATGGTTAGAAAATATTTTTATTGGCTTTTACCAAGGAACATTCAAATATTTTACTTTAAGCTTTAATAATGTTTTCTGGCATTCAAAATAATTTAGAAAATACAAATGCTTCAAGAACACACTTCCTGACTCAAGGGAGGGGAGGAAAAAGGAAATTATGTATACAAGACAGGGCATAATGCCAAATGTTGACTCATTGTTTAAAATCAGTTAATATCATCCAGTTTGTGTTCTTAATGTGAACAGGTTACAATATTAGATTTTTTATAACTGAAGCACATAACATTAACTTCAGTTCCTTTTTTAAACCCTTTTCACATTTGAGAATCAAAATTAAAGTTCTTATTCCTCAAACGAAAAGGAAATAGGCTAAGTTTTCCCCTAAGGGTGAATTTTAAAGACCATGTAAGGATGAACCTATAAAGGACCTTTTGTTGGTCCTACGTATTCAGTACTCACATGCTGTTGTAGCAGATGTCAAAGCAATGGAATATAGAAGAATGGTGAAGGATTATGCTTATCATGTAAGCAACTTACCAAGTTTTACTGTCAGTCTCAAAAGTTTGCCTGAAGTTGATGTTTGTTTATTAGCTAAGTGTAGACTTCATAAAAGCAATATAGAAAATAATGGAAATAATAGAATTTATTTGAAGCTATATCTTGAATGTGTATAGTAATGCTGAACCTTTTAAAACATGCCTGTAATCATAGCTCTTGGACAGCTGAGGCAAGAGGATAGTGCGTTTTAGGCCAGCGTGCTCTACATTGTGAGTTCAAGGCCATTTTAGACTGCATAGTGAGACTTAGAAAAACTGCATGAAGTGAGCTTTTTTGTGGTAAGAAATGAACAGGTGTTCATATTTCATTTAAATTCAGTTATTCCAAATATAAAAAATATGTGAGCTTCACAGATCACTTATAATGGATATAACCTGTTCCACTATTGACAATTTTTTACAAAATTATACTTGGAACTTAAAACGAAAAACAAAGTGAAACGGGGTTAGGGTGGGAGAGGAGGGAGGGAGGGACAGAAAGAGTGGGAAAGCCCTTGTCACCTTGACAAGATATTTATGTGCACAAACTGCTCAACTCCATTGTAAACCTTAAATTTTGCACATATCCATATCAATAAAATAGGAAAACAAACAAAATTATAGTTGGTCACCATGTACTTACAAGTGAAAACAATTCTACAAGTTGCCAAACTATGTAGTTTTATCATTTTATGTGACAGATTTATTTCAGTAACAGGTAATTTAGTAACATAAGATATGTTTGTTACATGCATGTGTCAATATGTTTTTATTAGTGCTTTGAGAAATTTGACATTCCTCTCTGCATCTATTTTACTGGAATCCAGGTATGAGCTAGAAGAGTGTATTATGCTTTCCTTTTATCCAACATTGCCTGAGCATTAGTGCTGTGTCCTTGTTGAATCATTTCTGAATACTCAGGACCTCATGACTTGGGCCAAACCAATATTAGGAGATTGTTTTATTATTGTTGGCAAAGTCCCAAGGGAGTCCACCTCAGTAGTAGGATAACCTATGTCTCAAAAAGTAAAACAATGGTTCTGATTCTTCCTTATCCTCTTCTGGGAACTTCTTTTTCCATTTACTACTCATTTTCTGAAGCTACCACATTAGCATATCCTGGTACATCTTTTTGAGAAATCTTTATAATTCTTTATATTACCAGCATTCTGAAGGTACCTCAGAAAATGGATATTGAGCTCAAATGTTTATATGGAAGACTACAGTAGTAAATATAAGGAATTATTTATGTTTGTAATAAGTTTTAGGCTCTCCTAATAGTACACACATCCCTTTGGATGATAGCATTGTAGTCAGCAAAATAAAAATGGTAGCTTTATTTGACAGGCTTATATTTCTGGCTTTGTTAGGTTTTGTTTTATATTGTTTTTCTGGGCGAGAACATACATTGTGTGTCTTAAGTGAATAAGGCTTAATTTGCTGATTAACTCAAATAAGTGAAATCCTATCTATGTTTGCATATGTTTTCTCCTCTTATGATACCTTCCCCCAAATAGACTGAAGTATCCACTGTCTTTAAGAAAAATTCTTAGCCCAAAGACTTTTTACTGTTCCGTTATGCAGAGTAGTCATTTCTTTATATCTGATTCTCCATCTAAATGTTAAATGTTTTTATTTTATTCTCTCCTCTTAGATCCCAGGTTATTGTAGAAACAAGAAGTAATTTAAACATTTAAAACAATTACAAACTTCAGTGCACTTTCTGAAATAGCTTTTTTCCAAATAGAACTCTGCATATTTGCCCAAGAATATTTGTCAGCACCTCTCCCGAGTAAACAGAGTTTTTATATATAGCGTTTGTTCTGCCTAGAACAGTCCATGCCACAGCACAATATATTGCTTAAATCTGTTATTTTCAGACTTTTCATACCTTCTACCCTCCCTCCCAGACTATTCTAATTATCTCCAAAATAGGGAGAATAAAGAGTTGAAAGTAATGCTGATGCCATGAGGAATCAGCCTATATTATGGACTGATATAATTCTGTTTCTGATATATAACTTGAAAGTATATTTGCTGAGTATGTGTTTTCCATTACTTGGTAGGTCAGTAAACAGTAGTGTTTGTATTTTACAGGTTTTGGGGGCTAGAGAAATAGCACAGCAGTTAGAACACTTGTGTAGCAAGTACAGGCCCTGAGTTTGATTCCCCAGCACCCACATAAACTGGGTGTGGTGGTGCACACCTACAATTCTAGCACTTGGGAGGCTGAGACAGGATGGTTGCCGTGAGTTTGAGGCCAGCCTGGACTACATAGTAGGTTCAGGACCAGCCTGACCTACAGATAAAGACCCTGTCTCAAAAAAAAAAAATAGTAATTTGTTGATTTCTAATATGTTGTGCTGTTAAAATTTACTTGATTTCTAGTTGCAGAAAGTAGCTCTGTATAACAGTATTTTCTCCCCGTACATTTATTTAACAGGAAGAAGGCAGCATCAAAGAAATTGCTATCACACATCATGTAAAGGAAGGACATGAAAAAGCAGATCCTTCCCAGTTTGAACTTTTAAAAGTATTAGGGCAAGGATCATTTGGAAAGGTAAGACGTGTGTGTGCTTTCTTAAACAGCTACATAAGTAGAAAGTAGAATAATGGACACTAGAGGCTAGGAAGGGTGGGAAAAGGTGCTAGACTAAGGATAGATTCTTAGTAAGCATTAGCCGAACTTGATGGTACACACCTGCTGTTCCAGCTACTTGGAAGGCTGAGACAGGATGCTCATGAGTTTGAGGCCAGCTAGGGCAACTTCATGAGACCTGTTTCAAAGTAAAAAGTTTAAAAGCTACCAAATAATTGCTGTGTACATAGCTCAATGGTATAACACTGCCTGCCACGTGCAAAGCCCTGGATTGGATTCCCTTGGTAACACAGTCCTATAATCCTAGCAACTTTTGGTGCTAAGTCAGGAGGATTGCAAGTTCAGGCTAGCCTGGGGAACTTTGTAAGACCCTGACTCAAAGTAAAAAACAAAAAGGACTAGAGAACCTAGCACTAAAGGGCCTGGAATATATGAAATTTTGGGCCCAATCCCTGATACCATGTAAAATTATAGAGAGAAGTTTGAAGCTTTCCAGTATAATTATAAATGTTTAAAGAGAGGAAATTTTATATACATGTATCAAATTAGTCCACTGCACCCCAAGATGTGTATAATTTTACATATCAGTTAAATATATATACACTGGAAAAATGAAAGAAGGTAAAGTGTAGTTTTAAAAGCTACAAGGAACTAAATGAAAATTTATAATATCTTGAGAGCATTCACTTCAGTAGCACATATACTACTATCTTGGGACAAGAAAAATTAGTTTTTGGAATTTATATTTCATAAATGTGGGAAAATGGGAATATTTTTTGAAATGCCATTAGTCACCTACTAAGCAGTGTTTTCTGTGTTTTTACATTTATCATTAAGTGTGGAAAGTGAGTAGTCATTCCAGAGTACATTGGAAATTTAAGAAAATTAACAGTATATGCTTTATACTCATTTTGTCAGGACCACATGGCCATTCTAGTAGTTGTGCTTTTCTAATGATCAAAAATCTTATTTCTTTTGTACACTGACCTCTTTTTGAGTACTATGAGGTTAGAAGGTGATACATTTAAAAATGAGCACAAAGTTTGCACTCTATTTGGTAATATCCTTGTCGTTTTAGTCATTCATTAATTCATTCATTTATAAAATGGTACTAGGAATTGAACCCAGAAATACTTTACCGTTGAGCTACACGCCAAGCTTTTTATTTTATTTATTTATTTTTTTTGAGACAGGGTGTTGCTAAGTTACTCACACTGACCTTAAACTCATGATCCTCTGACTCAGCCTCCTAAGGAGCTGAAATTACAGGCCTATATCCCCATGCCCAGCTGTGTTTTTTAATATCAAAAAATATTTCCCAAAGCTACCAAATAATTGTTGCAGAATATAGGGCATCTTTATCAGTTTTCTTTAAATAATCCTTCTTCCCCTGCTCATATTTCATGGATGCTTTTTATACTCCATTTTTGAGAAGTATACCACTTCTATAATTGCTATTACTTGATCATGTAGACTGGTTCTCACCAAGTGGAAACTTCTGACGTTGTATTCAGCCGTCATTCATTCCTTACCTCCTTGATGTAAGGAAACATTTGAAGATGGTATGCCTTGCAAACTTCAAAACATCACCACTCTTGTGTATTTTAGTGGGACTATTTAGCAATTCTTAGCTAGCCCAGGTAATTTGTAATAGTTAACCTCTTTCAAACCCAGAAATGCCTTTAATCCAAATATAGACTAAGTAGCCAGCAGTGCTTAATTGTTGTAAGTTTAGTTAAATCCAAACTTGGATTTATTATTTTTCTTCTACTCACTATATGTTCTGGAGCAAGTTAACCTCTGGAAGCCGCATTCTCCTCTTCTAAGCTGTCATTAAATACCAAAGTTCTCCAGATTCGATTCTAAGTTGCCATTCTCCTCTGTATCTCCTACTAATTGATTTTCTCTATGCCACTGTCTTAATTGTCACTCACATAGTGCTGACAACAGACATATACTCCAATGTAAATTGTTCCCCCAAGCTCAAAACTCTTAGATGTAGCTGCTTTTACTTGCATGCTTGCTCCTGAGCTCGAACCCAGGACCACACACATGCTAGACAAGTGTTTGCTCTACCACTAAGTACACTGCTGACCTTTAGCTTTTTTTGTTTACATGTCTCAAAGGCACTTTAATTTTGAGATGTCTAAGACCAGACTGTGATGTTTCTTTAGCCCCAAACCTATCCTATTTCATTTTTCTCTGTCACTATGAATGGCATCCAGTTAAGCAAGCCAGAAGCTTGCGAGGTATTCTTGACATCTCTTTCAACTCCCTCTACACAAACACAGACATACCCCATCCTGGCCGATATGATATGTCTCTAAGTCCTAGTGATTTAGTAAAGATTTCTTAAATAATGCTAGTCCTCTCCTCCACTGCCACCTCCCCAGAATATGCCAACACTCTTTCTCCTTGGTCTATTGAAGGAATTTTAAGTGAGTCTAAATTTATTTCTTCCTCAATCAGTTATTGACATTAGTTAGTTTGAGCTAATCATATGTCCTGTCTTCTTAACTCTTAAGTAGTCTCCTTTTGGTTTTATGAAAAGAACATATTTTTAAGATGGCTGAGGTACCCTTTAATCTGACCCTCTACACACCTCTACAACACCAGCTGCTATACATTGATTCTGTGTGTCCTGGCTACTTTGGGCACCTGTTTTGGTCCTTTAACATGCCAGGCTACATCCCACTAGGAATTCTTTTCATATCCTATTCTGTGCCCTAAATATCCTGTCTTATCCCACCCTTCCTGAGTGAGTTAGTTCCTCTTCTGTCTGTGATCCCAAAGAACTCTTCTCTGCCATTCTGCCTAAGTCATATTCCCGTTATGCCCCTTCAGGACATTATATACCTCAGGCACTTAACGCAATTCCAGCTTTTAATTGTTTATTAACTCTCTGTCCTCCACTCGACTATATAGTCCGTGAATGCAGTACCCATGCCTCAACATTGAGCCAGTATCATAGTGCCTAGCATATAATTCTGGAAAGAATTAGTGAATTAATAGTCCTAACTTCATAGGACAGTAGTAACAATTAGATGATATAAGGCCAAACCATAATATCTGGTATTAAATTGTATTATCATGCTTCTTGATAAACCCAAAGGGAAGTGTTTATTTTTATACAGTAGATTTCAGGGAACTCAATATTTAAGTTCCTGGGAATTAGCATGCCTCTTCCTTTATTTTCTTAAAAGTAACTTGCATACCTTACTGTAAATAGCAAACATTAAGAATAAGGCGTTTCCTTTATTACTCAGCCTTAAAGGCCAGTTTAAGCCCAAGAAACAAGGATGACCTGTCAGAGCCTAAAATAGCTTTATGGGGGAGTGGGAAAGGTCAAAAACGCTGTGGTAGAAGAAGGTCAGATGGCAGCTGGAATTGCTGCTGCTCTTGCTGAGCATGGTTGGTCACTGGCCAAAGGAAACAGATACAGAACACCCTGAGCAGAAGCCTAGGACTGCATGGCTGACCCCGATCTTGTCCCAATACCTCCACTGTGACTGTAGGCAAATTATTTATATTTTTGAAGCCCTAATTTGGTCAGTTGTAAAGCAGGAATTGTGTAGTAAGCCTGCCTCCCAAAATTGTCATGATCTATTACAGGTGCTTATAAAAGTACTCTCTGATTTTAGGAGTGCTCAAAAGTTTTAGAAGGTACTATCAAGAACTGTTGAACAAAGTTTGGAATCCACAAGAATTCTCATGGAATACAAGAAAGAAAGCTTGATTGGGGAATCTTGAGGATGTATAAATATCTGATAAATCTTAATTAACCTTCACCTAATTAAAATTTATTTCTTTTCAAAAATGTTAATAATCTCTGATGACCTTTAACATTTGAACAGCCATCTACCTTAGAACCACTCTGACTGAGAATGCTTTTTCTTTCCCTGGATTGGCTCTTTGTAACAGGCTGAAAGGAGTTAAAGACTGGAGTTTGGTGAAGGGACAAAGGACTTGGTTTGTTAAAAACAAAGCCATCACCACCTACTTTAAACACATAAGGTTTTTCTGTAATGGCTACGTACATCCTTTAAAGACTTTTACCAGCATTGATGTATTACATATTCTTTGAGAACTGGTAAATATCTAAATGAAAAACTTATTCACTTACATTAATACCCCAAGTTATAACTGTTGTTTATAACTTCTATTTATAGTTGGTATACTCTGGGGGAAATTTATCTTAAGTGTGTCAGAATCTATATAATAAAAAACTTTATTATGGCAGGAGTCTTATTTTCACTAAGGTGTATAGTACATAATAGATATGTAGTGTGTAATACTTTATTTTTTCACTTATTTAAATACAGGTTTTCTTAGTTAAAAAAATCTCAGGCTCTGATGCTAGACAGCTTTATGCCATGAAGGTATTGAAGAAGGCCACATTGAAAGGTAAGTGTTGCTGGTATTTGTAATGTTCATGTATTCTAAACTAAAAATTCTTGATAAAGCTTGTGACTCGGGCTACTTACTTACATTCTGAATCTGTTTTACTAGATTTAAATTTGGACTGACTTATAGTTAATTCTTCCTACTGAACTAGAAATCGTATGACTGATAAGAGTAGGAATTGCGAGCCAGGTATGGTGACACACGCTTGTAATCTCAGCAATTTATCATCTTTACTTCTAGTCTTCAAGAAAGCCTTTATTCTGAGTCTGTGATTTTGAAAAATCTAAAGGAATAAGGTCTGTCAGATATTAAAGTTTATTTTAAACAGTAATTCAGTGTGCTTTAGGGGAAAATGATAGAAACATAGAAATTAGTGGAGCAAAATAGTTCAAAATATATGTTAAGTTTTATTTTCTATAAATACTGAGTACCTACTATATTCTGTGACAAAATAGGTATATAGAACAATGGGAAATTGTTTCATACACTGAGTTTGAAATAGCCCTACACAACCTAGAGCCTTCTGTTAACTGACACCATAAGAAATTCCAACCTGTATCTCCGTAAGACCAAGACTTATAAAAGAAATAATACAATTCTGTCATGATACCTCATATATTACCATTACAAGTATCTAGTTACAGTTGAAATTTCTAGTTGTCCCTAGTGATGTATTTTATTTTTCTTTGTATAATTTGTTGGAATCAGTATCTATACTTACCAAATGATTGATAATTGAGTCTTTTTAAGTCTTTTCATCTCTTTTTCTTGATTTTTCCTTGTAGTTTAATTGAGAATACTTATTCCTTTCCCGCATCACTCCTTCTTCCTCTTCTTTCATAGGTGCAAATTTTGCTGATTTTGCTAATTTTGCTAATTTTATTTTGTTCTTGACATTGTCTCTATTTCATTTTTTTTCTTGTTCCATGTTTGTCTTTTTCATGGGTTAAGTTATCTAATTTTTTTTTGTTTTTCTGCTGTTTCTGACCATTGTTAACCTCTTAATATGCCTAATTTATAAATTAAACTACCATAGGATGTATGTATAGGAAAGCCATATACATATATATATATATATATATATATATATATGGTTTGGTACTACCCATGATTTCAAGCATCCAGTGGGTTTCTTAGAGTGTATTCTTCACAGATAAGAGGGAACCATTACAATTTTTCCATTAATGTCATTTCAGTGGAGTTTTAGAAGAAGGTAAAGAATAAAACATGGACATTTAACAGGAAGTTTCTTTCCATTCTAAAGTTCCAATTAGTATACTATGTGGAGTCAAATAAAAACTGGTGACATTAGGTCAAGATAATAGAGAATTATGTGCTACTAAAATGGTCTTTCAGCCTAAAATATTTTGGAAATCAATTTCTTAATATATAATCCTAGAACTCTAAACATTTCTTACTCACTTTCATGGTAAAGTCAAGGAGAGTTTAAATCTAATAACTATGTCAGAGGTATTTAGTTGCTTTGCCAGCTTGACTAAGTATTCACAAATTCTATTTCAGGGTTTAGAAAATAATATAAAACATAACTTCTGAAGTTAAAAAAAAATCTGCCAGCCCTGGTGGCACATACTATAATCCTAGCATTCTGGGATGATGAGGGAGGAAGATTGCAAGTTTGACCACAGCCTGCCAACTTAGTGACTTAGTGAGGCCTGGTCTCAAAATCAAAATCAAAAAAATGAGTAGATATTTTAGCATATTGCAAAAGTTCCTGGGTTCCATCCCCATCACTAAAAGAAAGAAAAAGAAAAAAAGTTACAGCAAAATATGGATATCTGTCCCACAAGACAATCATAATCAAGATAAAATCATCTTGTCTCACATTTAATAGAAGAACCAACAAGTACCTGAGCAGTGAAAGTATTTGACTGAGGCAACTCCTTTAATTAGTAGCGTAACTGCTAAACCATAGTTCTTGGCTCTCAAATTATTTATTTCCATTGTAGAAGAATAATAGAAGAAAAGTATGTAATGGATATATTGGTGGATATTTTCACTTGTTACTGAGCCAGTGAGTGATGTTTAAATGAAACACTTGTCTACTTATTGAAAGAAGTGAAGATTTGAATCTAGCTTTTAGGTAGTGGGACCTAATCCAAGATTGTAAGAGAAAGGGTGGAAAAACGCAAATTTAGACTAAATAAGCAGGCCTTGGTGATTAGCTTCATTCACAAAAAAATAGAAAGGAGAGGCTTCCGGTCAAGATGGCGGCAGAGTAACAGCATTGCACAATGTCTCCTCATCGACCCACTTAAAAAGTCAAGAATTTAGTTAGAAGAAGTATGTTTGGTGTAGCTAGGAAAGAGAGGAGCATCCCCAATAACTGAAAGGAAACCAGGGGAAGTTCAGAAATTCTGAAGGAACATCAAAAGCAGAGAAAAAAAAAAATCCCCATGGCCCAGGAGGCCACTGCAACCGGCTGCAAACAGCTGGAGCCTCAGGCAGCTGCAGATGGAGGAAAGCTCACGTAGGCCCAAAACATCTGACAGAGCTGGGAGAGGAATGAGCACCCCAACAACAGACAGGAGGCTGCAGGCTGGTCAGAAATCCTGAAGTCACATTGGAAGAGGAGGAAAGAAGCAGCCAACTCGGCACATACCCGAGCTGCCGGCGCCCACAGACCAGATGAAGGAAGGTCCGGAGCCAGAACCTCAGCCTGAGGTAAGCACGGATCCAGAGAAGTGGGAATTGTCGGCAGCTGGTGGCCCTGGCCTCCGAAACACCAACCCGCGGGTAGTGTGCACTACAAACGCAGCTTGTGCTCCCCCTAGAAAAGGCCCCGGGATCCCAGATCAGAAACAGGGCTCAGCAGCCATCACAGGTGGTGACGTAAGCAGGAGCCATTTTAAAAAGAAGGGGAAAAAAGCCCAAGACTGAACCCTTTAAAGAAAGCTTAGAAGAGCATACCAGGGCTTTAGAGGTCACATTTAAACAGTGCCTAGGAAGAAACTGGCCCAAGAGGTATAGAAAGGCGAAGAGAGGGCAAAAAGGCTGCTGATCCCCTGAACGGCTCAAGGGCTCCTCTACACCAAGGGTGGGGAGCCCCACTCTGGGGGAGGGAAGCCAGGACAGATGCAGAGCTCTGCTGAGTGGACCTTGGGGAACAAGAGACCTCAAAGAGGGGGTTCATCACAATGTTCCTCCAGCACACACCAGAGGCTTCCGAGTCACCGCTGCCCTGCACACCAAAGGCATCTAGAACCAGGAAGTCCATCGCCCCGTCCATCCCATGAGCCAGAGGCTTCCAGAGGCTTCCAGGGAATCCCATCACCCTATCAGTCCTGAGCCCCAGAGGCTTCCAGAGGCATACAGGACCAGGAAATCCATTGCCCTGTCTGTCCCTTGGGCCAAAGGATTCCAGAGGTATTCAGGACTGGGCCTTCACCAAACCCTTCTTTCCTGCATGCCAGAGACAGCCAGAGGTAGCAGAACCATGGGGAAACGTGGTAACAAATCTCCTTCAAAAAGTCCCAATACACCAGAAGATGATACAAGGGATGCTGAAATTGCAGAATACAAAGATGAAAATGGAAAAAATGATGGTAACTTCTGGGTCCAGATGTTCACTGAATTAAAGCAGGAAATAAAACAGACAGCAGAAAAGCTACACCAACACATAGCTAAGCAAAAAGCAAGACTTGAAAAGCAAACAGAGACCACAAAAGAAATATACCAGAAAATAATAAAGGTAATACAAGAAATTAGAGAAGAACACAACAGATGTATAGAAAAATTGAATGGAGATATTCAGGAAGTGAAAAACACACAGGAAATAATAAGCAACCACATTAAACATCTTCAGAATAGGATGTCAGACCTAGAAAATAAAGTGACTGAGCTGCAACATATAGGCCATGATGAACACAAATAAGCGAATAATTACAATGGCTGATAGAAGATTCAAGAAACAACCTCAGAATTACGGGAATCGAGGAGAAGATTGAGGACAAAACAAAAGGCTTAAAGGACATGTTTAATGTAATTATGGAAGAAATTTTTCAAATCTAAGAAAAGAAATGAACATGGAACTATTACAGGCGTATAGAACCCCAAACAACTTTGATCAGAGGAGACCCTCATCACGACACATCATAATTCAAATTCTAGAAACCCAACACAAAGACAAAATAGTAAAAGCAATAAGAGGAAAACAGAAGGTGACCTACAAAGATAAGCCCATCAAGATAAGTGCAGACTTCTCAATCCAGACTCTAATAGCCAGGAGATCATGGAGCAATGTCATCCAAGCACTAAAAGAACATAAATGCCAACCAAGACTGCTATATCCAGCAAAATTATCTTTTGATTTAAAGGGAGAATTTAAAACTTTCCATGATATAGAAAGCTTAAAGGAATTTGCAGCCATGGAGCCAGTATTGCAGAGAATACTTAAAGGAAACTTAGAAAGTAAATGAGAGACCAGCGACACCAGTGACCCCACAGGAAAAGTGACAACAGCTAGAGGAGAATGAGCTGAGAAAAAAGGTATGTTAGTAATCAGTGAAATATGAGTAACTAAGTTATGAAAGTTAAAAAATTCTGAAATAACTCAGTTTGCCTTCATATCTGTTACTTTAAGTATTTTTATGTGGTGTAGATTTAAGCTCATTGAATGTAGGAATGTGATATAGTTTTAATTTTGTTTCATTGTACCACTTCACTTATTAGGTCACTGATGAAAATTTCTTCTAAGAAAACTGATTGATGTAAAGATAACCCTATGAATGTACAAACATGTACCTTCCAGTATTCAACTAAGGCATTTGAAATTTAACTTTTTTTCTTCTTTCCCAAATTTACTAGTTTTTTGAACTACATGCTTATAGTTATTTTCTAATGTGAACTGGTGGGTAAGGCCAGGTTTAAGAATAGCAACAAAGATATAGCAAAATAGAGAAAAAAAAAACTTTTGGTTAATATCCCAACAAAGGGATTGGTTGGCTTCAGAGAAGAGGCATCAAGATTTAACTACTGCAACCCATTCGAGGAATAGGAAGCTGAGTTAGAGTGGTGTCTTAAATGATTTAGGTGCGGAAGATTAATATGTTAGGTACTGTATAGTTTCTCTGACTTGGAAAACCGAGAACGCAGACATTCTATAGAACCACATGAAGTGATAGCCGGAGTTGGGGGAAGGGATAGGGACAGAGTGGGAGGGTCAAAAACGGGAAGGGATTGTAAACTTGATAGGATGCATATGTGCACGAAATACCCAAATTCATTGTAAATACTATGTATTACATATGTATATTAATTTAAAAATTTTGGAAAAATAGTAAGGAACTGTTGAATATAAAAAGGAAGTTGCCAGAGTTGTAGCCATAGAACAAAGTAATAAAAATCATAGATTGAAAATGAATTTCATATACAAGCTGGAGGAGTCAGTTAAAAGACAGAGCTGCATAGACATCAATAGCAATTGACTTTTATTCCTGACTTTCTCATTTTCCGTCAGCACTTAGTCTCCCAGTCATGGATAGAAAATGGTACATAATCTCACAGTTGGGGATGGAAAGCTTGCAGGGCTTTTTTATAATGGTTGTTTTGGGGGTTTTTTTAAGCTTATTTATTTTCTTCAGAGGCCCTATTTCTGTTTTAGATAGCTGTGATTGCCTTAAATTGAAAATAAAACCAGCTCCATATTCTCTCTGCCCTCCTTTTCCCCTGCCTCCCAAGGGTCATTCTCATTCTTTCTGTTCTAATTGTTAACATAATCATTATTTTTATAAAAATACATTCTAATTGTTTATTTACATGTTATTGCCGCTTGATTATGAGCATTTTGGAGACTATCTGTATTCCTAGGGTCTAGCACATAGACTTTACTTAGTAAATGTTTGGTTGCTGGAAGAGAACCAAATGTAAATTCATCCTGGCATTCCAGTTTGTCAAGAATGTGAATCCTCCTTGTTCCATTTCTCAGTGGTAAACCTCTGTTTCCACATTGATTGTGCTCCTTCCTGTTCATTATTTATAAATAACATCCATGTCTTTAATTGTGCTGTCTGACACTACATACCTAGTTTTTTAATCTAGGGCCTATCTTTTCCGCCTGAAATTCACTGGAAAAATCTTAAAGCTTGTACCCTAACCCCACTCTTTCCTCTAGCTTTCCTATGCAGGTGAAAATAATCTTGCCTTTGTCTGAATTCCTCCACTACTTATTACTGGTAATAAATTGTTTTATCCCTTAATCTTATTCATAGTAATAAGGATAGCTACCAGTTAGTTGGTACCTCTTTACTATTGCGCTCTGGGTATAAACTTTATATCAAATGCTCACATACTCCTCAAAGGTTCATTGGTATAATGCCCATTTTTGTAGCTCAGAAATAACTAGATCCACAGAATTTAAATGAATACTTTATGTCACATAAATCTGAATCTAGATATTTATAACTCCAAAAAACTTTGCTCTTTGAGCTTTACCACATTATTTCCTCTCTTACCCTCTTCCCTTTTCTTCTTTCTTCAAAAATAGACCTTTTTGTTTATATCTATCTTTCTGTGTGTCTGCCACATTTTATGGATTATTGAATACTTACTGAATTGAATTGGTAGGTTTGGTAGAAGTATTGAAACCTTTTCAACTTTTGTTTTTTAATATTTCATTGCTTTTTTTAAAAAATTGCATGCTTGTTTGCCATCTTTCACAACTTTTATTGAAATACTTGTAAGTTTGACATTAAAGCCAATATCTAATATGTTCTCTGTATTTTTTAACTTAGACCACAGATTTTATGCATACAATTGTTTGATTGTATAATACAGTAAAATGTTTGTTAATATTTAGTATTAATATTAAAAATTATAGTTTTGTAAAATCTGGAGTAATAAAACCTCACATTTTATACACATAAGCAAATTTTTATTCCAAATAAGCACTAAAAATAGTTTGTTCTTAACATTGTCTTTGAAAGATATTGCAATGTAGCATATGTGCAATCTTTTATAGTTCGAGACCGTGTTCGGACAAAAATGGAACGAGATATCTTGGTAGAAGTTAATCATCCTTTTATTGTGAAATTGCATTACGGTAAGTTAGGAACTTCCTCTCACCTCATCCCTTTGCTTTATGCCCCTCTTCCCTGAATCCTTTCAGAGATACTAATGTATATAAATATATTTGCATATATTTGTATGTGTTAAACAGGTACTTATAGTATAGTTGTGGAAATTTAACTGTTCTTAGACAAACTTTAGAAGCTTTTATTTTAAATGTTATAAAGTTAGTTTCTGAGTGGTAATGCTAGGAATAATTTTATTATGATTAGTATGTTAGTATTCCATTGTCCATATGTGTTAGCCCAGTTTAAAGGCAAGAGTGACTCCTAATATCAGTGTCCTAAAACTTGTTATTACCCTTTTTTATGTCCAAAACCATGTTCTGCATTTCTGTGGGTAAAGGCATAGTGATTCTTACTATGTTTAATTATATCTAGCCAACCCACATTTTTTCCTGTAGTTAGTGGCATGGTTTTTGTATTTTATGTTATGGTTCTGTTCCAAATTGTTCTTATTGATCTCTTGCTTAAAGTTATCATATTCCTGAGATACTCTTGCTTGTGTGTAGAAAGTCAAGTATCCATAGTAAAAAAACACAAGGAAATAAAGAAAAAACAATGGTTTTCTTCTTTAAGTTTAGCCTTATGACATAATCATTAATTTACTAAAAATACTACTCATTTGTGAATGAATTGACTCATATAAACCTAAAAAGTAGTAAACTGCAATGGATTAAACATAAATTTTCATTTCTTCATTCAGCTTTTCAAACTGAAGGGAAGTTGTATCTTATTTTGGATTTTCTCAGGGGAGGAGATTTGTTTACACGCTTATCCAAAGAGGTATATAATTAATGTCTCTTCTTCATATGTTTATACTCATCCTGTTTCAACTAAGGCTTTGTTATATTCCAATATTATGCTTATAGTGGTACAAGATTCTTACATGAAGAAATTGATGCTGAAAGAGTTATTTTCTGTTGTTTTGAATTTCTCCTGAAATAGGGACTTTAACAAACTCTCGTTGTCTTCACTCTGCTTCTCTTATAGTTTTTTTTTCAGAAGTGAAAATGTATCAACAAAATATTCTTAAACAGTAGTAATAATTGAACATTCATTTAAAAGATTTTTTTTCATTTCTAAAATATTACCGTGTGGGACAATGGCACAAACCTAATATGATTATTACTTAACCTGTGAAAGTCCTTCCCTCATAGTGTATAGGTAACATTTAGTAAGTCATTATGGATAACTGATTAAATCATTTTGCAAATTTATTTTATGAGTAAATTGTAGATAAAGCTATGTCTAACTAGTGTACTTGTAAATTCATTTGCTATGATCTAAAGTGGAACTTTAAATATTACAGACAAAAATGCAAATAAAGACATTATTATTATTATTATTATTTTAGGTTATGTTCACAGAAGAAGATGTCAAATTCTACTTGGCTGAACTTGCACTTGCTTTAGACCATCTACATAGCCTGGGAATAATCTATAGAGACTTGAAACCAGAAAAGTAAGGAATTATGCTACTAAGTTGAATACCATGTTTAGGAGGTCATGAAAAATAAAGTGACCTCAAAGAATTCAAACGGTATTGTATTAGAGTACCTGTGCTTCACATTTCTGCAGACATTATATATTCTTACTGTTTTTAAATCTTGGTTAATCAAAACTATTATCTTAGTTGAGCCTAGTAGCACAGGCCTTTAATCCCAGGACCATGGGAGTCTCAGGCAGGTGGATCTCAAGTTTAAGCCCTGCCTATGAATTAACAGCTTAGTGAAAACCAGTTTCAAAATAAAAAAAAAAAAAATGGTCTAGGGATATAGCTCAGTGTAGAGGCTTTGGGTGCAATGCCCAATACCACAAAAAATTTATCTTGTTCTCATTTGCATTGCTTCATTTTTAATGAGGTTAATATCTGTTTTTATTTGTTGGCAGTTGTATTTTTGTGTGAGTTTTCTGCTCATAGCCTTTGTTCATTTTCTTTTCGTATTTTATTTTTCCCAATGGTTTCTAAAGAGAACTTTACAAATTAAGAAATTTAACTGTTTAGCCAGTAGCCTGTTTTTCCAGCTACTTGGGAGAGTGAAGAAAGAGTATCATTGGAACATAGGTTAGAGGCCAGCCTGGGCAGTTTAGCAACACACCATCTCATTAAAAAAAAAAAAAAAAAAGCCAGGTATGGTGACACATGCCTGTAATGTCAGCACTCTGGAAGGCTGAGGCAGAGAATCACTAGTTTAAACCCAGCCTGGGAAGTTTAATGACTTACAAGACCTTGTCTTAAATTAAAAAAATAAAAAAGATCTAGGAATACAATTCAGTGTAAAGGCCATAGATTCAGTCCCCACCATCACAAAAAAAGTTTTTATTTCTCTATGTTACTTTAATCTACACACATTTATTACCAGTCTTTTGTGATTTCTCCCGTGACTTTTGTTCTTAGGCTTTGCCCATCCCCATAATAAGATATTTTTCTTTTAATTTTATGACTTGTTCTCTTTCATTTGTGGCTCCATCTAGAAATTTTTAGTGTGAAGACTGGCTTAGAGCTAACCCTTTCTTCCAAATACCACTTACTGAAAATGTTCTCCTTGTAATTTCAAATTTTAAGTTAGCTAAATTTTCTGTGTCTCTTAGGGTAGCTACCATCAAGAACCTTATATGTAAATTGTACATACTTCTATATTTTAATGTGTCAGTGTTTACCATATATCACTAAAAAGTTTTTTCAAGGGCATAGGCAAGAATATAGATAAAGAATATTTTAAACCAATTTAAATGTGTAATTCTGCTTAATACAGTGCTACCAGCCTAATAGACCCAACTCATGGGAGACTGAGGTGGGATGATTGCTTGAGCCCAGAAGTTCAAGACTAACCTAGGGAACAGAGTGAGAACCTGACTCAAAAAGAAAAGAATGCATAATTTGTTGGGTTTTTTTAGTATATTCAGAGTTGTGTAGCCATAATCTTTATCCATTATTGTGAGTATTACTTTAAAATTTTATGTGCATATTTTAAATAATACATTATGAAAGGAAATAAAAGTGCTTCTTTGGATCTCTTTAAGTGATCATTTAGAAATTGCTATATTTTATGTTTTATATTTTGTTTTGGATACATCTCATATGGTTCTATTATATTAACTGAGTGAAGATAAAACTACTATAAATATAAATATTCTTAAAAATATGTTGTTTGCTATTGAATATATTTTAGACCATTGTATTAGCATTGGTCATAAAATAGTATACAAAGCATAAGCCCTAACTTGAGACTTGAATAAAACCAAATATAGGAAAGATCGCTTGTAGTGAGATCTTTCTACAGGTATCTAGGTGTTGAAATTAAGTTGAAATAACATTTAAGTCGTAAATGATCCAAGTAAATACCGTCACATAGAACTTGAGATAAATTTTAAGTTTTGAAGTCAAATATTTTCTTAACTGTACAGGCTTTACAGACTCTTTTAAATTAAAACTCTATTATTATTTGACTAAAATAATTACTAAAATAATGTATTTGCTATGGAAGCCATAAATACCAATAATGTTTTTTAGCCATTTCTTTATCTTTTACAAATGCTAAGAATGACTTGAGGTTTAAGGTTTTATTTTTTAAACTGTCTTTCTTATTTTTATTGAACAGAAGAAAGAATGATTTCTACCATCCTAGTAATTCTTTTTGTATTTTTAAATGTGTTTGCTTCATAATCAAGCATAATCATACTTAATTTTCTCATAACACATATTTTGTTATGAAAGAGAATTGAAAAGTATGTTTCTACTGAATTACTAAACTTTGTAACTATGTTTGAATTGATATATTAAGATGATTGCTAGTATTTTTCTTATAGCAAAATTTCTATACTTTTAGTTAGAATTAAATGTAAAGTAATGCCTGTTTTACGGGGTAGCTTTAAATATAAGTGAAGCAGTTTATTACTTGAGTTTTGAAGTCAGTATACTAAAATGCCTATCCAGAAATATAGCTGTTACCTTACAGCTTAGCTTAGTGCTTATTCTGTTATGTAGCGCCATAAGTGATGGGATTACTGTCCACTCAAGTATCTGTATAAGCCAGAAACTTAAGTGTCATTTTCCAATTGTTTTTTGTCATGAACCCAAAGAACTCACTAAATGGTTTTTATCTTCTCTTGGAATGATTTTCCGAAATTTTAGATCTGGTTATCCTACCATCTGTACCTGTAAA